>VALG01010659.1:0-57793 GCA_009835305.1 Ipomoea purpurea
GGCGAACCGCTGAGTTTTTGTAAATCGGGTGTTCATTGGCTGAAGCCTTTTGGTGTTCCGTGCAGGCGCAGACAGAGATCCACCTTGCCTAAGCGACTTCTGGCTCGCGTACTCCACAACGTTTCCAGTTGGCGTCTACCCGAAGCCCGGGGGGCATGGAACGAGAGCAACCATACCTAATTAGACGTTAGTAAAAATACTTTCTTCCAATCATTTCTATTTAGGTCCCTCTCCGGGTTATAGGGGGTTGGAATACTCCTTCGGGTATATTAATGATACCCGGTAGAATCTCTTAATAATACGTATTATAAATAAATCTAACACATAGCCAATACACAGCCTAGTACCTAACATCGTGTTCTGCTTCAAAAATTAGCGAACAACGGGCTATGATTATTGTGTAACTAAGCACTTATTGAGTTTTTTGTGGTGATAGATGCTAGGTTGGAGTGTGTGTACTGCAACTGTAGGTGCACCGATCGGGTAGTTATGTGATGTAACACTTACTATATCTGGGATGTATTATTTCCTATTGTTTGGAAAACAACATTATGGAGCCGACACAGTTATGGCTTTCTACAACAAATTAAGTAATGTTACTATAAACAATTCACAATTGGAGTATTTGTACTCACGATGTGCACTAGAAAAGTTGTTGCTTACGGTGTGTGTTATGAGCTTTAATTCTGTTACGATTATTATAATTTAACGTGAATATGAAGTAGGATATAGTTACTTTCTATTATTGATTTTGTATTCTTTAATGGTCATTTTAGTATACTCATATTATTATATAAATAATTCAGGAAAAATCAATGTTTTCCGATTTAGGTTGCCTCCTCTCGATTGATCTTTAGAGCCTGCTGTTGACCTTGAGAATTCTTTATAAAGATTAGTTAATATTTTTTTTATTAGTGATCCGGTATTTTAAAAGTTGCGGTTTAATTTTATTGTTAAATATCTATAGTTTGTATAGTTGTGCATATGAATTATTTAGTCGACAAATCATCTCATTAGAAATTTTCAGTGCATTCATTTATTGGATTTAATTAAATTTACTAAAAAAAAGTTACGTATCATTAGTATGGATGTTATATTGGGCCGAATGTATGGGCCTGAAGGATCATTTGGTTTCCTAGCTACAAGGTAATGTGACCAAATCTAAGAATGCTGGGCAATTATTATGTGCCCGAGCTAACCTACAGGAGCATCTGGTTAAAGATACGCAATGTACATATTAAATATTCTATTCTAAATTTTAAGCTCCAACACCTTTTGTGAGGCTAATATTGTATTCGAATTTAAAAAATTAAATACATTATATTCTAAAAAGTTGCGATCAATACTAAACGTCACATGAGCAGCGCTGCACTCATACCCAGTTTTTTAATTTCAATGCACCAAAATAAACATGTAATCATATTTAATGCAACCTTTGTACTTTAGGCTTATTTTGACATTTTCGGTATACTCCCCCATTTCTCAACCGAATGCTGAAGTGACGGCATTAAGAATCTATTTTGAGTGAATGAGCGGTATAATTAGTTAGGACAAAACTAATTCAATAAGTTGAACCTCTAATCCTGTTGATACCTTTTTTAAAGATCACCGGCTTCCATGCAATTTTAATAGCGTGGAATTTTTTAGTAGCGAGCCTCGATCTATCTGCTACATTAAAATTAAAATAAGTATTTTTGTCATAAGATATACTCGATCGATTAGTAGAAATAAGTTGTATTTCGCTGACCAAGTGATAACATATGTATTAGATAAAAAAAAAACTAATATTTAGTTTAGCTAGTTATTGTTTTTTTATTATATATATCAAAAATAATAATTTGTATGGGTGCGGAATTTCGAGAAATTGAAAGTGGAGAATTTATCAAGAATCGTACATATATATAATTTTTAATGATTTAAATTTTAATTAATTGTTTAACGTTTCTATTGGGATTGTTTTATCAATGTGGATGTGCAACTGTAGTAAAATTTCAGTTAATGCCGACGAAAAGTTGATTAATATTGTTTTTTATTGACCGTTTTTATGTAATAGTTAAAATAGTTTTATAAAATTTCGATTAAATGAGGGATTTTCTTTCCTTGATGAAATATATGGGGTGAGGGGATTTCTTCTTGATGGGAGGGTCCTTGTCCCAACCATGGGAAAGACTTCCTTTCTTTGAAGGGGTTTCTATGCTCACGACAAGAAAAAATGTACAGTCTTCTTTAGTAATTCTGGTGATACATAATTATAAATTTACGTATAAGGTTCAGATTTTATTTATAATTGTCAAAAATTCTAAATTAAGAAAATTCAGGATAATAATTAAGATTTTATTTTAATTGGGTACAAAAATTAAGTATACCACACTAAGTAGACGGAGGGAAAAAGGCCTCAATTCCATTTGCTATTACAAAACGTCTTTTCATTTAACAAATTCGAACTGTCGAGTAAAAATGTTTGTTGGTTATTACTTTTCTTGCTGATGGACATGACGTCCATCGTCAGTTGCGCGCAAATAATCCTTGCGACAGGAACTGTTCGGAAATGCTGCGGGTAGATTCCGATGACCGCAACTGGTAGGCGGATTTTGTTGTAGTGCCTGAAGCATAGCGAAATACAATTCGAAGCTAACCTATGTTATAACGCGTGCAGTATTGTCGTTGCCTAAAATGTGGATAACTTGTGTACGTGGTTAGACCCTTTGCTTGATCCGCAAAGGTATGTTTTATCGCAGTCCCAGTAGTCGGTTTGATTTTGGATTGTTCCTTGAGTGTTATTATTTGAGACAATAAATAAGAATTTGAATTGCATGCATTTTTTAAATAGTTTGATCGTGGAAGTTATCTTTAGAGTTGGGATTTAAATTGATTTAATCTTTATGAATTTATACGCCAAAGATTTGGGGGAAAACAAAATGAAAAACATTTTTATTGTAAAATAATTTGATTAACAAATGATTTTTGGGGGTTCTAGTAATATATACTAGGCCTAATCCTTTGTTAAAGATTAACATGTGTTTTAAACCAACTATCGTCGTTCAGTTGTAATGAGCTCTATTTGTGGGATCTGGACGTTTAAACGGAGAGAAAATGAAAACTGCGAAGTTAGCCCCCAGAGAAGTGAGCATATATATCCAATTTGACGTAGGAGACGTCCTAGTATCCCTAGAACGCTCAAAAAAAAAAAAAATAAAAAAGAAAAACTATCGTTAAGTAGGAGTATTTGGGAGAAAGAGATCAGTTCATTGCTAAAAATAGGTAGGAATACATACTCTGTTGAGAACGGGGTCGGGATCTTGGGTTCAGAGATTCACTTTTTGGAGAGAAAAGATCATATCCAATTTGCACACATATTTTTATTTGGCGGTTATAAATCATTTAATTAGAGATATAGCCGTATTTATATTAATGACAATATAGAGTTAATCTATTTTTTGTCATAGTTTTTTAGGTGAGCATCACTTTAGTCCCTTTTTATTTAGAAATCCTCATTTGGTCATAGTATTATCGTGTAAGTAACGTGGTTAGTCTTAAATCTTCAAAAATAAAAAAATACTTCAATACAAAGATATTCAAATCTTTTTGAATTACAAAATATTGTTGATTACATTTTGTTTATGTTTTTTTTTTTTTTTGGAAAACCATCCTAATGAACCAATATCCTTATTTACATTTAAGCATTTGTTGATGCTGGACATATAAGAACTAACAACGTATTTGCTTTATGCTGCTTTAAAAATTTACTTGAATTATTACATTCACTAAACCTACAAACATTTGTGGTGTTAAAAGGGCGTGTGTTAACTCAAAATATGATACACTAATGTATCATCACCCGTGAAACTAATTATATTAGTCAATCACACACTTATCTATTCACCCCTACTATTACCTTAACAATTATTAACCGAAGTAGATTTTCTTAAATGTAGATATCTCCGAAACAGTGATTTTAATTTATTTCTCCGTTACTTTGGAATATATTCACTGTCATATGTTATTATAATTTTATTTTTTTTTATTTTAAATGTAAAAATAGAAGCACAACTAATTTTTAATCAAATTACGTGCCATTTTTTTTAAAATTCAATTTACATCATCTTGATTATGGAAAGTGCCAGCCTACCTCGGGACTCGTTTTAATAATTTAGTGAATTAGCTTCAAGACCAAAATTATTTGCGAAACAATAAGTAATATGGTTAAAATTTAATTAAGCATTTACATAATTGAATTAAGATCTATATATAAATATGATCCATAAGTTGAAAAGTGTATTTCCATATAGCACAATAATAGTTAAAACCAAGTGGCGGGGCAATGCATATATATTCACATTTCACCTGTAAAAATTTGAATTTGAGAAAACTTTTGTATTCTTATTTTGCCTGCATGGCACACGTAAAAATCATTGGGCACAGAGCCTCCTTCTGCGACAAGTGTACTGTTCGGAAATGCTGTGGGAGACGATTCCGATGGGCGCAACGGACCGTGCTGTTGAATGCCTGAGCCACCTAGCCGAATGACTACCTCTAGCCCTCGAATACCATTTTCCTCGTATTCCCCATCGAGCGCGCTCGACTATGTCTCCGAGTACCTTGATACTCTTGTTCTGCTATTTTGGCCCTGTGCTTTTGGTCGGTTCTGCGCCTTCTTTGTCTTGAATCGCGCGTCTAGACCAGGGTATATTTGTTTACCCATAGGCCCAGCCTAGGCGGTGGGTATCTGAATTCTTCGAGATAGACCAGGCGAGCGCCCTCCCTCCGCCGGTAGCGATGGTTGCTTCTATTTTGCCTGACTTTGGAAACCGATAGACCATAATAAACCGGATTGGACATTTTTTTATCCATTTATGTGGTTCAAACAGATGAATAATTAAGTGATGCTTTGGCTTAATAAATGGAGGGATTAACCTCACCAATAGGGTTTATTTGAAGTTTTTAGACAGCTGTAAAATTTTAGGTATTATAGAAAAGGGTAAATAGGTAGGACTTAAATTTGTGCTAAAACAAAAATGATTTTTTATGATGTAAGTTGGTAGAGGGACCTATAATAAATACTGAATTAACAATTCTGTATTCTTAGAGACTGTAGAGCAATGCTTATAAATAGGTCAGGACTACATATGAAACAATGTAGAACAGAAGGTAATGGGAGGATGTTAATGAAGCAGATAGTCGAAAAGTAGTGGCGCAACTAAAATGAAAGTGAGGGAGGGGCATTAATCTTCGTTTGTCAGTGATGGACTGACGATGCTCTTCTTATGCTAGGTGGTGAGTTATGAAGTGCGCATCCGATTGAGCAGTATTCCTCAAAGCAAGCTTCGCCCGTCTCAGGGGTTCGTAATTGAGCCGAAATGAGTGTAAATAACTTTTACACTCGTGACTCGTCGAGCTGCTTGTAAACATATATAGTATACACACACAAAATTATGGTTGAGCGACTCGTCAGCAGCTCGGTCTACTTTGAGCTCGAGCTTCAATTTTCGATCTCAAACTCGAACCTACCTATTGTTTATCAAGTTTGAGCTCGAGCTAACTCGAATTCAAGCTCGGCTCAACTCGTTTACACCCCTTATTTTTACTATTCTAAAAAGAAGGTTATATGCTTGAACCACATCCTAATCGAGGGAAATTTAGAGACAACTCATAGAGTCATAGCTGAGTTAGTCGAATACCGCAAATTACCTATTGACTTAAAGTGCATATTTAGGTAATGATCGTCATGCAGAGCGCACATTCGATTAACAATTGAAGATGGTGTGTAACAATTGAATATTCAATTAATGTCTGATTTGCAAAATCTATTGTGGAAGTTTTATTGTGAATTATGTTCCCAACAATAATTACTGATGCAAACTGCAATCTTGGTTTGGTTAAAATGTATTCTACACAAGCTGTACATGAGAGAATCTGCTTCTTCAACCTACAATATTATACACACATGGTTTCTGGGCTCCATTTCCTGCAGTCCTTGAAGAGAAACAAGAGGATTTGTGTTTCCAGTTTTCAGCTCCATAAAGTATTAGTGGCCGGCGGCATGTCAACTAGTTAAACTCCGGTGAAAAAATGCAGGGGAACACTTCGAGAGTAGAGCGAGGGAGTGACGAGGAGCTGCGCTAACATCAGACGTTTCGTGATTAGGTAGCAACCCTGTTTCACTGCAACAAAAGAACAGTTTGTGCGCATAAAAACTCGCAAAAAATAGAGTCTTGAAAAGAGGTAATGAACAATTGAACATGGAGCTCTACCTGGTACGCGACAGTTTTATGTGCCTAACGGGCGTTCTGGGTGAGCTTGTGGTTAGTTCAGGCTGTTGTTTAATCAGGTCCTGTGGACTCTGTGGTGTGTTATCCTGGAATGGGAAGAAACGGGAATCATAGCGATTGCAAAATCAATATCCGAGCAAATAAAAGAAAGATAAGAAGTTCTTACATGTTTGATTCCAGAAAAATCTGCAGAGCTCCCTGCAACATGTTGATAGTCGTGAATTGCGTAAGAACAGGAATGATCGAGGAGCTTGAGTGCCGATGGCCTATCTGCTGGTTTTCTTTGGAAAGCAACACTGAAGGAAATTCTTTCCCTCTGAAGATAGTGTTTCTGGTATAGTCGGTGATTTGTGCAGAACACTGAACATTGCTTGCACCTGATTTGATTATAAAAACACATAATCACGCATATAAGAACCAAAAACTAACAAGATTCAAGTCTTCCAAGTTCCAATTCCATCTAGGAATCAAATTAATCAGCTCGAGAGTAGTGCAATTCCATGAAGTAACATATTTTTGAAAAACAAGAATCCATGGTTGGATTCGGGTCACATTCTGATTAGCTATGAGTGCGAGGAATGCATGAAATCGAGTAACTTTCTTACCCCATTAAGCTCACTCCAGGGAGGCTGTCCTGTGAACATCTCAATGACCGTACAACCCAAGCTCCACTATATCAACAGCAAGGGCAAGCTCGGGATTGGCATCTTTCCGCAAGACAGCCTGCAGGACCTGTGAAAAAAAGGTAAAGAACTTCAAGAAACATAAGAAACAAGAATCAGTTGGTAAATAATTAGTAAGTAGAGAATGAAATACCTCGGGGGCCATCCAATAGGGGCTGCCTTTCAAAGAATGATCCATTGTGTGCTCGCAAAGCTGAGAGAAGAGACGGTAAAAGAGTTAATGTCATCTGGGGTCCTCAGAGTATAGTGGTTCTGCCACGTTTAGTCCTAAATTTTTAAGTTAACCACCCGTTGTCCTTCAACTTTCAAATTTTAACAAACTGAGGTCCTTCAACTTTCAAGTTAAACAACCCGTGGTCCTTTCAAAAGGATCACGACTGGTTAAAAATTTGAAAGTTTGAAGGACGCACGGGTGGTTAACTTGAAAGTTGAAAGACCACATGTGATTAATTTGAAAGTTTAAGGATTAAAAGTTGGCAAAATCACTATACTCGGAGAATCTTAGATGCATTAACTCAAACTAAAAACAACAGAAGATAGTGGGAACATAAAAGTTTGGCTTAATACGATCTAGGGTCCTCCGAATATAACGGTTTTGCCACGTTTAGTCATAAATTTTCAAATTGACCATCCCATGGTCCTTTGACTTTCAAATTGTTACCATCTGTGGTCCAAGTTAACCACTCATGGTCCTTCAACAATCAAAGTTTAACCACACATGGTCCTTCCAAAAAGGACCGCGACTGGTTAAATTTTCAAGTTGAAGGACCATGAGTGGTTATCGTTGGACATGGGTGGCAACAATTTGAAAGTCGGAGGACCACCGGTGGGTCAATTTGAAAGTTTAAGACTAAACATGACAAAACTAATATATTCGGAGGACCCCATATGGCATTAACTCTACAAGTTTCACACTCATACCAGCTAATGTATAAGATAAGTTGTACCGGTATTCTAAGACAAATGTATTCTAATTCTAAGTACAATGGAAAAGTAGTCATTTTAAAGATTTCCAGAACTCACATGTTTTGCCAATCCAAAGTCTGCAAGCTTCACAATGCCAGATGCATCTACAAGCAAATTTGCTCCTTTAATGTCCCTGATTAACCAAACCATAGCGTCATTATATTATATAAAGCATTATAATTATAAAATGTAGATAATATTATACTAAATTTACATTCAATAGACCAGGACTATTGTGGTCCAATGGTATCCGGGTTGGACTTCCATTTGGAAGATTATGAGTTCGAGCCTCAGTGGAGGCGTTATTGGAACCAGTAGCATTCTGAATTAAACAAACAAAATGTATGGCAAAACCATGATACTATTGGGACTCAAACCATGTGACCTTCCGTTTGGATTTTGGAATGATAACAGTGATGTCATATGTTTAAGTAAAAACAGCATTCTGAATTAAACAAACAAAATTATAAATGATACCTACCTGTGTATTGTCTTGGTGCTGTGTAAGTAAGCCAGCCCCGACACAATATGACGAGTAAAATTTCTAACAATTGACTCTGTCATAGCTCCTCCATACTCTTTGAGATATTTATTAAGTGATCCAGGATGAACGTACTCCAAATATATGCAAAACCGGTCATCAAACTAGCAAGAATTTCGAATTTCATATAGGTTAATATAACCGTGGATAGACATAGTTGTTTGGTAGTCAACCAGAGTGAAGAATGTTCTTACAATCTCACTGCCATAATATTGTACAATATTGGGATGTTTCAGCTGCCGAAGCACTTCTATTTCCTAAAAAACAAAACAAAACAAAATCGGTAAATATTTTCCGTGTCAGTCTTCAATGGTCACAAACAATAACCTCACAATGACGGGAGAGAATAACCTGTTCCAACTGCTTTACACATTCAATAGCTTTGGAATCATCGGGAGCGACTAGAACTTCTTTCATAGCACAAAGAGCACCAGTTTCACTGTCACCGGGAGTTTCACATTTCAGCTAGAAGAACTAGCCTTAAAAACGCAAAATAGAAGTGCAAAAAAGTAATAACATACCGATTAGTTGCTACATAAACAGTTCCATATGTGCCACGGCCTATGCATTTCCCTTTTTGCCATAGACCCTTCAATGGCGGTGTATCTGATCTCTCTAAATTCTGACGGATGGGACATGATTGTGATTGCCTCGATACTCCGGGCGGGAGGGGCAATGGATGGACATTGATGTTATTACTGTCATGCCAAGCCACGGGGCTTTCCGGGAGAGATTTATGATGGGAATGTGCTTCAACCCCGGTATGATTTCTAGCACTGTTGCTAGGTGGAGAATGATCCATGCTTCTTGTCGGTGAAAGTTGGGTAGGATGACCCGCTACTCGATCCAAAGGTGGTGATGAAAGCTGAAATGCGGGATTAAAGAGGTCAACAGTGCTAAACCTTTTCGGGCTTAAAACGGGACTGTTAAAGCCACTAGTTGGAGCACTCCTCGGAGGAACATTAAGCCTGAAGCCATCTTGACCATCCTTAGCGTTTGGATCCTGATGGAAACCTCTTCGGCGATAAGTTGGAGTGGATGCTCTCCTCGTTGGATTCACCGCCTTCCTAACACTATCACACGACGGATTGCTGCATTCGGATAAAACAGCTCAATATATCAGTACTAGTTTACACCTTCAAGACATCCCAATCCAACCAAATATTTGCAGCTAACCATTCTCCAAGTACATCCAACAGGAACTATTCAAATTTTAGCTCACAAATACATAGTACAAGGATGGTTATAAACCAAAATAGGTGCCTACAATCCAATGAGGGGATTAGTCACTGTGTCCGACGAAACCTAAGAAAAAAAAATGGTTATAAACTACCTGCACGGATAGCTCAGTTGGTTCTTAGGTAGCAGATTATGGGCAATGAGGTCGAGTAGTGCTTGGTGCCCACAAAGATAGCCGGCCCTTGGGGCGAGGGATTTCGCGCTATGAAGGCAAGATGGTTATCAACCATCAACATCCCCCCTACTACCAAATTTGCATTTCAAACAATTTTCAATCACCAAAGAGTCAATCTTCTTTAAATTATTAGTCACTGTATATAGATGTATGATTCTTTGCAGAATATTCTGATTCATTTAACAATCCTAAGCTTAGGTTAAGAATAAGCATAGTTTCATAAGTTATTACAATGAAGTAAAACAAGGACTAAAAAGGGAAAAAGTTTACACCTTTTGAAAGCAGAGGTTGGAGCCTCTCCTTCACCTTTGGCCGGTAAACACTCTCTGTACTGTTTTGGAAGCGGCAGCGGCTGCGGCAAGGCGGATTTGGACCAGTGGCCGGCATTCCGGGGAAACCGCGACCCGGAATCGGGGGAAACCGGCAAAGACTTTGACTTTGACTGCCCATCAAAATCCCCAAACTTCAATCCCAGCTCATCATCCGTAGCATGCCTCAACTTCCGCTGCCGCATCAGCCTCCGCCCGGCGCCGCCGGCGAAAACATGCCTGTCGCTGGCGCTGCCGCCGTGGGCGACGGGCGATTCAGAAGCGGACCTGGAACTAGAAGCCGCCGACAAGTTGGCTCGCGAGGAGTGAGAGCTGAAAGAGTTGTGGGTAAACGCTTTCAACCAAGATGGCATTTCAGATTCCCAAATCGCAGAGAGCCCAGCACATTTGATAGAGAAAAAGACCCAAAAAGAATAAGAAGAAAAGGCGTGGTGGGTGGTGTAGTTTATCAGGCATTGAAGAAAAACGCCGAGTCGTCTCTTAAGCACACACTACACGAAAAATCTCTCAAACCATTTTTTTTTCTTTTCCTTTGAATGCAATCGTCCCTTTCTCTTTCCATGCTTGGACGTTCCAAACTCTTTCCAGCCAGTTGCTATATACAAAGTCAATGCATGTGTCTCTGCTTCTACACTGTGTGTCACAAAAGTATATATATATATTTATAACCCTTCCAGAAATAATATAATATTAAAGAGCATTGCATATTTACTAACCCAGTTGAGAAAAATATTTTCTTGGTTTACTTATCACATAAAGTAATGTAAAAAGTAGAGAAGAAACAGTCAGTGATACTGTAGAAATGATACAGCTCATAGTAGGAGGTCAGAGATGACGATTGACGAAGAAAACAGGCGTATGAGAATGAAAAGGTAAAAGTAGAGAGTCCCCACACAGAATTGTGTGTGTTGAATGGTCAAAATAGACTGTACGGAATTTCATTATTATTATTCTTCCATTTAAATAGTCCGTAGATATTTTAGTGAAGTTAGTATATCGCTTATATGGGCTTGATACCCGTTTTAGTGAAGTGGAAGCCGACCTTGGCCTCAGCCCAATGCGAAGCGTCGGCCTTGGGCCGCTCAAACCGTCTGGGGAGGCAAATTATGCTGTAGATCCAGGAGGTGAATAACGATGTTGTTAATGATATTGTTTTCTCAACTAATATTTTTGTTTTTTATAAATATATAGTTCAAAATTTGTAAAAATATATAGTTCACAAATTATGAATATAAAATTTAAAAACTGTGAATATTCAAAAATTGTGTTATATTGTTGAATATAAAATTCTGTTTGATAGTACTAATTTCGTAGATAAGATGTATGTACATGTGTATGAATAGATGAACAAGAAGAAAGAAGACACGAAGTAACTCAATCATTCTTTTATTAATGTTTTCTTGCTCTTGTGTGTTTGTCGAGAAAATATAGACAAGAGGCAAGTAAGAGGGAGAATGCCATTTTAGAGAGTGGAAAATCCAAAGAGGGGGCTCCTTCACTTGAAGGGCTAAATGCCCGTTTATAGGGCTACCGAGGTGGCGGGTTTGACCCGTCACCTTTGATCCCGACCCGTAGGCCAAAACTCGAACCGCCAAACTCTAACCCGACTGTAAGCGAAGGTACGGACTCGGGGTATATAACCTATCATAAAGTCCCCTCAGCTCGTGCTCTAACAACGAGTTAACGAGAAAGGGTTCGGGCTGGAAAAATTGGTTACACGATCCGTGACATGTGCCGGTTGCCTCGTTAAAACCTTAGACTAACAAAAAACTTTAGTCAAGGAAAAAAGAGTACAACGCTAAACATCGTCTAGTGGACCAAAAAGGGAGCGCCCGACCCAGTGGTCGGACTTGCAACGCAACTTGCAAAAGGTTAAACTCAACCGGTCCAATGAGTGTACTGCTGAGCGTAACCGGTTGATACTGCTTTTTAGCGATGTATATTCCACTTGGCAGGTTGAAGTTGGATTTGGCTTCACCCGTGAGGAAGTATGATACAATGTCAATGATCATAGTTATCAACGCTAACTGGTCTACAAAAGAGCAACCTAAAGTTCTTACCCACCCAGGGAGTCTTCCTCTTTGTCTTTGTCCACCTTCTGCAAACTTAATGAGTACTGTTAATACAGGTATTATACCCGCTATGAACAAATTCCATATCATAAGTAGTTTGGTTGTGTACTTAGACAACGTACCAAACACCTGGACAACGCTAAGGATTAAAGATGCAAGTGTACATACAAATTGCAAGGCTTTCATCCGAGTTTTTAGTCGATCTACATGGTAAGCTGGAAGTTAAAGTGGAGCTGGGGGGTTAGCAAGAGCTTGAACAATAGTGCTCATGGTGTGAGACTGTGAAGTGTGAGGGTGAAAGAGAGTTTATATGAATTTGATATAAAGTGGTATCAGAGCAATAAAATTATATATAAAGTGGTATCAGAGCGATAAAAAGATATATAAAGTGGTATCAGAGCGATAGAATATATTCTAAAAAATTAGCATTTTCTAATTTTTTTTTTTGAGTCAATGTTTAGTATGAATATATCTTGCACGTACGGACTAAATATTGACTCAAGTAAAATAAAATTGGAAAATGCTAATTTTTTAAAATATATTTTATCGCTCTGATATCACTTTATATATCTTTTTATCGCTCTGATACCACTTTAAATATCATTTTATCGCTCTGATACCACTCTATCCTCTTCCAAGCATAATTACTGCATTTCCGAATAGTGATCTTCCTGATCTCATCCTTATTGTGCCTACTGCTACAGTCCCGGATGTCATCCTTATTGGGGCCTCATCCTTATGTTCCTGTGTCTGGTCTCCGACGAGCTGATCTCGGGGGTCCTCATCTTCATTGCAGCACTCTAATAACACTTGCATGACGTTGTGTAATATTATATTGTTTACTAATATAATAAGATTTATGTCAAACTTTTATATATTAAAAAAAAAACACTTAACATAATAAGTAATTAATATTATTATGCATGGAATGTTATGAAGTAACAATCAAATTAAGGATTCATTTGTAATATGCAAATACGCATAAGGATTGCAGGATGCGCGAGGAATGTGGGACCGACCACCGCCTAATGGACAGAAATCTCAATTTTGTCCTGAGCCTAGGCTAGTAGCCCAGTAATTACTTTTAAGTTTAATTTGTCGTTTTATGCTCATTTGTTTGCTCCCATTCTGTTTAAATAGCAACTCCTATCTTAAGCAGCCACGTATTTTTGTCATTATTTCTCTTTTATTTATTTATTAATTTTTTTCCCATTCAGCATTTTTACTAATAACTATCCCATCTTTGATCCTTGAAAATTGAAATGATACCAATGTAGTGATCTTAGTCCCAGCCAAATAAGTAATTTGCAACAAAATTACATTAAATTAATGAGACAAAATCAATTGCTAATAGAAAAAGACATTAAATTATGTATTTTTTTTTTTCAAAAACTAGTCTCATTTGCATTCGATCTCAATGAGTTTAATTATGAAATATAAGTTAATAATTTAGCACAGCGAGAGTCTAGAAATAATGGATATATAGTATAGAAATTATTGATATAAATTTGTGCGCGCCATGCAAAATGAGCATGTGCTCACAACATAACGATTGACCGTGCACCAAGGCGCACATTGACCCAAAACGATGTCATTTTGTACATATTTTTCTGTGTCAGCGGTTAACTTCTTTAAAAAAATTCTCATGTTTCGAATATACAGAATTTTATAATTGAATACACATAGGCCCTGTTTGGTAAAAAAATTGAAAATTTTGACTTATTTGACCAATATTAATTGTTTGATTTGGTTAATTAGTTTTTTGAAACTCCAAAATGTTAAATTTCAAAAAGTTACTCCAAACAACTTTTTCAATTAGTTTTTTCATAAAAAGAAATTATATCAAACACCTGTCAGCTAACATTTAATTTACCAATTTATTTTTCTACAATCAGCTAATGTTATCAACTAGTTATACCTTCTAATATAAAGGCTCTTTGCAATAATAATAATAAAGCTTATAGAGATGACCAGACAATTGGATGGATGAGAAGGATTTCTGTGAAGTGTGATAGATCGAGATTCGAGGCAGGTACCTCATCAAATTTCCCAACCCCAAAAATCATTCAATTTCAGACTTTCAATATGGCGATAAGCAGAAAATTACAACCTTTGTTTGTTGCAGTAAAAAAGAAATGGTTTTTAAATTTTCAGTTTAAGAAGAGTGGATAGTGACAAAAGTATAATTACTGCAGGAACTATACGGGTAAGTTGGCGTTGGTTTTACTTTCCGTGTGCTCCACCACCGTTCCTCTACAAAGTGCAGAGTGCTAATAGGCTCAGCAGGCTTGAAGCATGAAAATCAAAGTAACTAAACATTGACTGGAAAGTTGGCGTTGGTTTGTGTGATGTAGTCAACGTGTTGTGTTGTTATTTACGTTTTTGTTCCATGAGTTTTGGCAGTGTGTTATTCTTGACACAACACATAGCTTTTGTTATTGTTATTGACACGACACATAACTCTGTTTTTTGTTACTAAGATATAATTTTGGCTATGATATGAATCTTCATGTATGAGTATGAATATATCTTGCACGTACGGACTAAACATTGACTCAAGTAAAATAAAATTGGGAAATGCTAATTTTTCAAAATATATTTTATCGCTCTGATACCACTTTATATATTTTTTATCGCTCGGATACCACTTTAAATATCATATCGCTCTGATATCACTTTATCCTCTCCAAATATAAATTACTGCATTTTCCAATAGTGATCTCCTTGAATCTCATCTTTATTGCGCCTACTGCTGCTGTCCGGATGTCATCCCTGCGCCTTGAGGATGCCCATGATGTCCCTGATCTCATCCTTATTGCGCTTACTGCTGCTGCTGATCGGAGACTAGAACACGCCCCCGAGACCGAGACCAGGCACCCCAGCCGGTGACCCCTCAAGCTGTCTACAGGTCAAGGTGATGTCCGTTTGTCACCTATTTTAACTGTCAAATATTTTGGAACAGGTGCTTGACCGCCGGCCGACCAAAGTCTCATCGTCGCCTTGTTTTTCTAGTAGTTAATGGTGGGGTACAATGTCCATGAGTTTTCACCGTGTTTTGTTGTTCTTTACGTTTTTTGTTCCATTATTTTTGACAGTGTGTTGTTCTTGACACAACACATTGACTGGAGACGAATGTCTTTGTCTCCATGGCAGGAGACGGTAGGTTCGTCTCCGGCCATGGAGACAAAGCCGGCTAGAGACGGCAACCATTTTTTTTTTAATATTTTAATTATTTATTTATTAAAAATTATTTTAAAAAATTAATTTTAAAATTGGTAACTTGCTACCTAGATAAATAAGTTATTTTGGGTTAAATTATATGTTTTTGTGTTGTTTAATGTTTTAATGTATTCAATGGACTAATTGCATTTTGACTGTGCACTTGAATGGTCACCTTATTCCTACATTTTTTTTTGATGTAACTAAACATTTTTTTAAATTATAAAATAATAACCCGCCAACGCCCCAAAAAACCTCCGGCGATCGAAGTCTCCCATGGAGGCGACCCGCTTCCCCGCCTTGTTCAGGACTGCCGTTTCTAACGCTTCTCCGTTTTCCAAACTCCGCTTCTTCTCTTCATCGTCCGTCGCAACCCAACGTGCCTGGCAGTTCTACTCCGACGACGCCGACAGCAGAGAAAGCGCTGTGTACAAGCACACCCTCAAGTTCCAGCAGCCATCCACCGTCAAAATCAAACCCTATATCCACAACTCTGTCAGCTTAATCGGAACGGTCGACTGTCCTTTCAGGAGATTGAACACCGCCGATGGTTCACTAGGTGTCCAAACGTGGCTCAGTGTCTCAACGACCTCCGTAGGCAGACCTTTCAAGTAAGAATCGAACTATTTCTTCGGCCTTTTATCATCCCCTTGTAGGTTTAACTACCGGTGGCTGTAAATTGAATATTAAGCTTAATTACAAGGTGATGAAGCCAAATTAAGAGGTGATGGAAGTTACTCCGTGTTTTGCATGTTGGAATTGTAGTAATAAATCACAAGTAATTATAATTGGAATTGTGATAATTTTCATTTCTCGCGATTGTCGAAAGTTGAAACTGATCAGTAAATCAAAATTGAACACTGTTATTTTGACATGTAGAGAATTCGGCTTTGAAAATTCAAAATATGAAATTCTATTTCTATTTGAAAGGGAGGAAACCGTTAAATTTACTTATGATGTTTCTGACTGGTACATAGGATTAAGCTGAAAATGTGGGGTGACATAGCTGAACTTTCAATGGTGCATCTGAAATGGAACGATTTGATTTATGTTTGGGGTTACTTAAAGTCGCTTGTAAAGGCTGGTCAGGAAGGAAATCCAATGGTGTTTCATGAGGTTTGAATCATTTCCTCTTTACCAATATAAGCTTAAGACTTAATCTTATAATTGTTTAATCAAATTGGTGACAATTTCTCTTGTTTAGTTGTGCTCTTGGCAACAAATAAACGGAATCAAACATACTGTTTATAATAATTTAGATGTGACATTTTCTGTCTACCTCCTTCATTTATGCAGTCGTTTAACCCAGAAATAGGAAGAAAAAATATAAGAAAATTGTCGATGCTTGGAAATATTTTTTTGTGAAGAATCCATGTCCAAGGATTGGTATCCAGCTTTAGTAGGCCACTGATTATAATTACTGGTTTAGATGGATAATTGACAAGCTTATTTTAAAATAAAATTGACATGTACCTTTCAAGTAGAAAGAAAATCAAGGCCTAACTGGTGAATAACTATCAAAAAGTACAATCCATTCAGAAGTGCATATATGCTTTGCTGTATTTATAATCTTGTCATCTGTTCATTTATGTGTACCCAATTTCCTCTTTGTAGCTAATTGTGAAGGAAATAAATTTCGTTGCTAGACATGATAAGGCTTCAACCTGCCAGGAAAGCAAGAAAATAGAATCATGGGGTGAGTTGTATCACTTACAATTTATGATATTGACATAACTTACAAGTCCTTTCTTCTTAAACTTTTCTTTACTCTTTCACTGCTCTTGGCATTAATGGATGGCCTTTACTGGCAGTTATATATAACTATTTGTGGGATTAAAGCAAATGTGTGTGTGTGTTATTTTTATTTTTATTTTTTGAAACAGTGTGTGTGTTATTTATATGCCTTAAATGTTGCATAGTTATATCTCGTAGAAGTCCTGTTTTGCTGAGAGTTCAGATTTTGAAATTTTGAGTCCGGGTGAGGATTTATGGGTTTATATAGCATTTTAGCCCGCCCTGTGGTTTTGTTTTCATTATTTTGTCTGGCTTAACTAGTTGAGCTTATTCTTTCCTCAGCTTACTATCATGTATTTGACATTTGGGATTATTATACTTTGAACAAAATAGAGCATAGGCCTTAAATTAACCCTTGCTAGTTGGATTGTCATTCACTGTTATGCTAACTGGTGCAAAAGTGCTTCTTTCCCGAGCTGATTATGATCATAAGCAGTACATACTTTTATAGATATTAGTATGCAAGCAAACATTGCCCATTTGACTATTTAACGTATAATTCAATTGCCCTAGTAATCTGGAACCATGCATATACACACATTGTATGTGTATATATATTCTCCATTCTCATGTCCATCAATTTTCACTTTCAGATGAAGATAGGCTGGAGAAGTCCAAATAGCCGGCTTCATTTGTGCAAGTGTTCTTCAGCAACCCATCTGAATGGTGGGACAATAGGAAGAACAAGATGAATCATAAGGGTCCAGATTTTAAGCACAAGTTACTCTGGTGAAGCACTGTGGCTCAAACAGAACGATCCACCGTGGATTAGAAGACAACTTGAGTTGCTGGATTCTAGACCCGTGGTTAAAGATACAGGAGATTCACTGGTGTCTCCATTGAAATATGTCGATGAATATGATTAGGTACCTACTTAAAGACCCAAAGTATCTGGCAGCCGAAGCCCCAGCCTGAAGGGGCTTGTTCTGTTTTAACACTCGAATCGCTTTTTTCACTGCCATGCATGCAGTGTTCATTATAAAGAAAAACAATCCATTGCTGCCCGTTACAGCTCTTCACACTCGATATTTAAGATTGCCAGTACTTGACTCAATCAAGGATTGAGAAGAAGGAATGCTTAACTGATGTATTTGAGTCCACAGGTCTTGCAGCTTGGAGCCTGAATGACATATGGGAAATGCCTCATGCTTCCTCTGTGAATTCATAATGTGCAGACTGCAGATTATTAAGGTATTATTTTTCCTTTATTCTTGGATAGATCAATTGTATCAGGCCAATGACCTTGTGATGGTCAAGTGGCTTGAAATGATGGGTTCACGCTCCAGTGAGGGCGATATTAACTCTTTGTGCTTCAATAGGTTGAGAAAATATATTTGAAAGATACTGCTCTGTAACAGAGTCAGTAGTACTAAAAAAAGATCAATATATTGTAGTGGTTGCGGGTTTTATCGTAATCCAAAATATATATATACTGTAATAGTGAACTATGCACTATCATAGGCATATATTCTAATGGATGAATATGCTTTCTCTAAATGTGAAAAATATTGGTGTGATTTCTTATAAGAGATTTTTATTTATGAAATATGTTTGTGACCACGAATTTAGCATCCTGAAAACCATGGGCAATCAATATTGGTTTTGCTTTTGCTTAAAGGTAGAGTGAACGACTTAACTAGTCGTGAAAGCGACGGTCAACGATGCCATGGCCAAATAATATAGAAAAAAAGATTGATGACGATACATCATTAATTTTTCCATTAAGTACAATGATGTTCGAATGCCTCCAAACCCTATCTATTGTGTCTGCCGTGGGAAACGGTGTGGATACTTCTTGTCTTCTTTTCCGTGTCCAATTTGTAGCCTCCATCCACTGTATCATCCAATGAAACTTTGCAGCCCCTATATTTGAAAATATACGGATGACTATTGTTCATAACTGATCGATTCAAATTAATATAAAATTTTTACAGGTTTCCTTCAATAAAAATATTCTTGAAAGTATATAAACTTGTATTGGTTGGATTTTTAAATTAAAAATGATTAAATAGTGGAACTAATGGTTAATTAACACATTAAAGAGTATGGAATAAAAACATTTGTGTATATTGGATCGTCATCCACTTTGAATATTAGCAATGTGAATTGCATGTTAACATGTTTGTTCTCCTTGACAACCAACTCAATTAGTTTGGACTGACTATAAATTTTTGTAACTCTATTATTTGTGCTTTTAATATATTGAAAAGAAATTCTCCTACACTACTATGTTTTCTCTCCACCTAACTTTTCCAATTTCCATTTTCAACATTGTGCTACACTTTTTTATTACACCATAATATTTCCATTTAAAATGGAATATATACTTTTTTTTTTTTTAGTACTACTAACTCTATTATAATATAGTATTTTTAAATATGTGCCATTTTACCAAGACTATGTAATCTAATGGTATCGGGTTAGACTTCTATTTGAGAGATTATGAGTTCGAGCCTCAGTTGAGACGTTATTGGTTCTTTGTGTTTTAGTAATATGTGACCTCTTATTTGGTAGAGGTACCAGGTGAATATTTATTTGATTATCTTTATTTTGCGATACATGAAATGAGATGAATTAAAAGATTTTGCGTATGTTTGTTGGTGCACTTTGTAGATTTTGAGATAATCACCATTATTGATAAAGTAGGGATTTGTTATTAGTTAAATTATGTGGAATTTCTTGGAGCGACGACTTTAAGGTCGTCTGGACAATGGGCCACCACAAGTAACATCTTTTACATTATTACATGTTGAAATCAGTTTTTTTTTTTTATTTTTATTATTATTATTTTTTTACTTCTAGAAAACTTGAAATTGCACGCTTTAATATGTTCTTTTGTTGGGTGATCGGGAAACTATTGACCTTTATAAATTTTGATTATGTATAATATTTCACAAATTATATATATAAGGTAATTGTAGTTACTAAGTCAATGATATGCTTTGTAATTAGAACTTATTGTTTGAGTGACAAAAAAATTTCCTAATCACTATTGAAGGTGTACACAAGATAAACTATACATTGTGACTCAAACTGATAAAAAATTACAATGAAATAATTCAACTAAAATTACTTATAACTGATTGATTCAAATTAATCTTTTAATGAGTTGAGTTCCTTAGAAATTAAAGTAGGGTAACCTTAATAAATTTTAAACCTTTTTTCATAAATACTAATAAATTATTATCACTTACCATCAAATTTGTAATATTACAGTTATCGGTAAATAGAGTAAATGAGTAATAGTCCACTAGTCCTTTGAGGTCGGAGTAAAATTAAGCAAAAAAAAAAAGCTTTTACATGTTCCAAAAAGGTCTTTTAAAAAGTTTTCTTTTTAAAGCAAAATTTATAGTGATATATTAAATTAGAGAATCTATAAAAATTCGGGGTGGGGCCACACACACACAAAAATGAAGTAACTGACATAAAAGCTTGTTGGTCAATAGCAAGTCCACCACTTCTGCGAAGTTCTCCACGGAGCTGAGAAAGCTTAGGCACCTCCATTACCAACAACAATGGCGGTGACGGATCTTTTCGCCGGAGAGATCGCTACCGAGCTCCTCAAAAATCTCTACGCTATCTGCAAGAAGTGCGCCCTCTCCCGCAACAGCGCTTTGCAGCTAATTGAAGACATCAGTGCAGTCGACCCAATTATCAGGGAAATCAAGGCCACCGGCGTCGAGCTGCCGCAGGAGCGCCAGCGCCAGCTCGACGAGTTCTCCAGGACTCTCTCCGCCGGCGTGGAGCTCGCCGAAAAGGTCCTCAAGTGTGGGCGCTGGAACATGTACAAGAATCTCCAGTTCGCCCGGAAACTGGAGAAGCTGGAGAAGAGGGTTTCCAGGTTCGTGCAGGGGATCATGCCGGCGCACGTGATGGCCGACGTCCATCACGTGAGGGTCGACACGGAGCAGAGGTTCGATCGGCTGGACAATTCGTTCAAGCGGATCGAGCAGCAGCTTGGCGCCATGAAAATCGGCGTGGACGAGGGCGGCGGCGGCGGCTGGTTGGGGGAGGCCGTGAAGAGGGTGGAGGAGAGCAGAGGTGGTGCGAGGACAGTTTTGTAAATCTGGGTGCCGGGTTTGAATTGGGGAAGAAGAAAGTGAAAGATATGCTAATGAGTGATGAAGAAAACAGTGGCGTTTTTGAACTTTGTGGGATTGGAGGCAGTGGGAAAACCACTTTAGCCAGAGAGATTAGCAAGGATGATGAAATTCAAAGTAAGTATCTTGAAACCAGAAGAATAATTTGTTTTCTTGCTAATTATATGATTACTACTTTTCATGTTCTTGTCTAGCAATTGTAAGATTCTTCAATATAGATATTGATGGAAAATTGTTGTCTATTATTTATGGTTACGACAAAGATTGAAACTTTATGCATAGATGTAAGACTTTAAATACAATTGAGCACTGATATTTCTGGATTTTGAACTGAATTCCCAGGTTTTTTCAAGGGAAGGGTTCACTTTCTTACTGTGTCTCAATCCCCAAATGTGGAGCATCTGAGGTTACAGGTTTGGTCAATGATATCAGGGTGTACTCTTCAATCTTCTGCCAATATGTTTCCTGGGTGGAACCCGCAATTCGATTGGAACAGGATGCCTGCTCAGCCGGAGGCTTCTGATTCTAGACGATGTATGGAAGCTTGCAGATCTCAAGCCGTTGATAGACTTGAAAGTTCCCGGCTGCAAGATCCTTGTGGTTTCGCGATTCAAGTTCCCTCCATCGGTTATTGACTCTACTCACGAGTTGGAGCTGTTGAGAGAAGATGAAAGCTATGTCTCTTTTCTGCCATTTTGCGTTTGGGCGCAATTGCATTCCTCTTGGTTTCGATGAGAAGTTGTGAAAGAGGTAACTAAAGATGTTCTTGGAAGTTTAAGGATTAGAAGTTCCAAGATCCGGCCTTTCTTTGCATTGTTATTTTTTTTCGTACGGTATTTGACACTAACTGGGAAGTTATTGCGATAGGTAATTGATGAATGTGAAGGGCTTCCTCTGGCTTTAAAAGTTGTTGGATCATCTCTAAAGGGCCAGCCTGAAATGTTCTGGAAAAGTGCTCAAAACAGATTGTCGAGGAGCCTCCCTGTTGGCGAGTCTCATGAGGTACAATTGCTAGAGCGGATGAAATGGAGTATTGATTACTTGCCCGAGAAAGTGAGGGGAGTGTTTCCTCGACTTGGGCGCATTTCCAGAAGACAAAAAGATCCCCTCTTGATGTTCTCATTAACATGTGGGTGGAACTACACGATATCCCCGAGGAAGAGGCCTTTCATATTGTAGTTGAACTTTCTAACAAGAATCTCCTAAATTTGACGAAAGATGCAAGGTATCTAATTTTTCCCTTTTATACTGCCTTTTGTCTTTAGTTCCTTTCGAACAAATTCTAAGGGCTTCGGTGTGTTTGCTTGGCAGAGTTGGAGACTTGTACAGCAGTTACTATGACATATCTGTATCTCAGCACGATGTTTTGAAGGGATTTAGCAATTCACATGAGCGGTCTCGAGGATATAAATCAGAGAAGGCGGTTGCTCATGCCAAAGAGGGAGCGAGAGCTCCCGAAAGAATGGGAGAGAAAGGCCGATCAACCCTTCAATGCCCGAGTTATCTCGGTTCATACAGGTATTCCCATATGCAATCTTCACTAGTAAAAAACATTAAAAATGTTTCCTAGGATGCCACTAACGCATTTGCATCTCTTTTGTAGATGAAATGAAGGAGATGGATTGGTTCCAAATGGATTGTCCAAAAGCCGAAGTGCTAATCCTAAACTTTTCCTCGTCCGAATACTTCTTGCCTCCTTTTATTTGCAGCATGCCCAAGCTCAGGGCACTGATAATAATAAACTATAGCACCTCCAATGCAGTCCTCATAACCTTTTCGGTTTTCAATGATTTGACATACTTGAGAAGCCTATGGTTTGAGAAAATCTCTGTCCCTCATTTTGTCCAATTCTACCAAGCCCCTCATATATCTGCGAAAGATTTCTTTAATCCTTTGCAGTATCAACAACAGCCTCGATCAATCGGTTGTAGACCTCCCCCCGCCTGTTCCCTCGCCTTTCAGAACTCACAATGGATCACTGCATAAACTTCAACGAACTCCCAACAGGCATATGCAAGATGCGTTCGCTGAAGACCTTTGAGTGTCACTAACTGGTGACAGTCTCCACGAACTGACACCCGAGCTAGGAGAACTGAGTTTTCTGCAAATTCTAAGGATATACGCCTGCCCAAATGTTAAAACCCTTCCTCCTAGCATTGGCAACTTGGTGTCCCTGAAATACCTCGATATCTCTCAATGTGTTAGCTTGAAAACACTCCCTGAGACGATCGATGGGTGTAGAAGACTGGAGAAGATTGACATGAGGGAATGCCCGTTGATTAAGAGCTTTCCCGCGTCTGTGAAGTACTTGGAATCTCTACGCAGAGTAATTTGTGACGAAGAGGTCTCTTTCCATTGGAAGGACGTCGAGGAGGCTGTCCAGGTTTATGGTTCAGGTTGCCGAGGAATGCTTCACTCTTGACTGGCTATCTGAGTAAATGTTAGCCGAATTCTGAGGTTTATATTCTGAAATGTTAGCGAGAGTGCAATGGAGGTTAAGGATGCTATAGTAGATGGAGTTTGGCTTATAATCTTGGTATGTATAAGCTAGCTAAGGATGTATAGTAGAAAGCTTTAATTTAACATCTTATGGAGTTTGGCTATAATCTTGGTCTGTATAAGCTAGCTAAGGATGTACCATGATTTTGCATCATAGTGGATAACATTAGTTCAATATTTTGATTTGGATTGATTATAAACTGAATTCATTTTTATTTTTGAATTTTCATTTTAAGGAATGATATGATTGATAGGCTGCGTTGATAGGATGGGATTAAATGATATGAATGATAGGCTGCGTTAATTGAATAATTCATACTTTTTACTATTAGAGTTTAGACAAATGCAAATAATTCAGAGTTTTGGAATTTGAATTTGTTTATGATTATATGCATATAATTTTATTATAATTTGAATGATAATATCAGAGTTTGAACCTTAAAATGAGGTAATGAATGTGTTTTCATAGGGTGATCAAGTGGATTAATAGCAAAACAACATATGTAATGCACTCTCAACTCATTACTAATAGTCTAACATGTTTTTTCTTTTTATTTGTCGCATCTACTGATGAGTGAACCTGAGAACCCACAACCTCCCCTACGGTCCTCTGCAATAGTCTAATATGTTGAACCCTAACATATGTAGATGCTTGATTTCATGATGATATTATTCACAAATTACTATACTGATATGTAGAATTTAGTGTCCTCCATTGACAATTATTGTTAAGTTAGTGAAAATTTTGGTTCCTTAAAAACTATTTTTATCACCAATATATTAAGTGATCGATTTAGTGTCTATATATAGGACTAAATTAGATTTGTCTCTTTGGTAGTAAATGAAAGACTACATCTATATTACAAATAATTAAATTATCACTAAATTTATTCTTTGCTCGTGACTAACAGTGTCCCGTTTCTCTGGAAATATATAAAAACTCTCTTCAATGAATATTTATGTTATTTAATAAATAATAAACATTTAATTGGATAGAAGAAAGGAAAATAATGCTCTCTTCATTGAATATTTATATTATTTAATAGATAATAAACATTTAATTGGATAGAATAAAGGAAAAAAATGCTCAATGAGTTTTAAATTGGTCTGTGACGAGTGGAACCTTAAATTGTTTTCAAAAGGTTTAAAATTTTCAAACTTAAGATCTCTTCGACCCAGGCTCTACAGAGGATCTAGGAGGATGCTCCCAGATTAGTGGAGGGGGTCGCGGGGTTTCTGTGATATTTGAAGATAGTTTTTTGAGTTATAATGAGGATGAAGCACAGTCCAACGAAGAGGATGACACCACTAAATTCTTCTCGAATGGCAAACAAGAAGGGATGGTCAGCCACAAAGTCTATTGTATCTTCTTTCATTACCATACATGATTCACACGGCTGCATTATAGCAACTGAAACAGCTGCGGCTTCTGTTCCTCCCTCATTAACCTCAATAAATGATTTCTGCATGATTTTTGAAATATAGAGATCGGAAATCTCAGGTGAATCCACCATCTCAGTGAGAGCGCCACCCATGGGGTTGAACGGCGCCACCACCCCAAGCTCCTTCAGAACTTTTGAAGCTTCAAACTGGAAAGATATTTGGAACTTTGGGATCCGAAACTTGCCCACTAAAACCGTATGGCGGGGAGGGAGGTGGCGCTCTAGAAACCCAGATTCAGAGCTTGCTTTATCCAGCAAAGATGGCAGTCCATCCATGGCATCCGGCAGAAAGAAGTACATAGAGAAACAACGTCGTCGACGGTAGTTGCTATAATCATCGCCTCCCTGCTTATATAATAGTTGTAAGACTTTGAAACCACTGAATGCTTTCACACACTGCCTACTCATATTGTTGCTCATGAAGGGGACTTGTACAGAGCTTCCATTAAGGAGGTGGAACTCGTGATCCTTCGTCATGGATTCATCAAACTTTTGAGTCCAAGCTCCATTAAAATACAGTGCACTTGCAAAAATGAGCCTTGTTGTATTGTCAACATCATCGGCATTAAGTATGTGGTCGATAAGACCTTTAGTTTCTTTCTCAGCCCATGAATTCACTTCATCAACCACTTCACTTGCCTGGACAATCAACAATATCAAACTATTTACTTTCTGCCATAATTAATGAACAGGTTTAAATGGATTCTCCCAATTCTAAAAACATGAAGAACAATTCAGATTTTTCAATTAAAAAAAAAAAATCTATGAAACAAGTTTTTCATTTCTCTAAAATTTCCCCTTACTAAATCAACCCTAGAAATCTAACCTTGTTTTGAAAATCAACCGATTCAGAAGCGGCCTTGTAAACACTGTCCACCACATGCTTGTATGAAGGCTTTAACCGTAGAGAGCGGTCGATCCACAAACCGTTGGCCACCGACAAGCGTGGGCCGCCGGTAAGGCCGTCGTCTGCGAGTATATTGCCGACGATCTGAGAGTAAAATGTGTTGAGATCGTCGGTGGAGTCCGAGTTGAGAAAAGCGAGGAGCTGATCGCGAGTTGAGGAATCGGAGCCGGCGGCGATGAGACTCAAGATGACGTTAAGGGAGAGAGGAGAGAAAACTAGGTTGGAATCTCCTCCGGCCTCTGTAGAGAAGACGTGC
This sequence comes from Ipomoea purpurea, assembly GCA_009835305.1. NCBI lineage: Eukaryota > Viridiplantae > Streptophyta > Magnoliopsida > Solanales > Convolvulaceae > Ipomoea > Ipomoea purpurea. The sequence continues at coordinate 26,492 of VALG01010659.1, forward strand.
TTCGCTAGCTTTAATGAAAGATCCACCTGTTTCGTGATCGATTTACAGTTAACGTCCATGTTTGCCTCTGGGAAGAAACGTGCACTGCTTTTTCAAAATCCCTATACAATTTATCGCAGTTTTTAGAGCTTTTACCGTCGCAAATAACGACTTCTACTCAAATTTTACGACCAACTTTTATTCATTTTCACAAATCTTAGATGTAGACAACTTTTCTTTCACCACAAAAGAAAAATATTATATTTATGCTTGCAACTTACTAAATTAGAGAGTATAATTAATGGAATCCTCAAAACTCTTTACCATCAAAGCACGTCCACGGGGTGGGACCGAATGACAAATTATACTCTGGTCTAATACACAAAATTTAATTTCATAAGGTACATAATTCATGTTCATAATATACTACACAAACCAATATAATGAACATGAATTCTGTGTATTATGTTAGTGTTTATGTGTCATCAGTTATATAATACAGAATTCATGTTCATTATGTCATATTTATGTGTATATGTATTATGAACATAAATTCTTTGCATTATGAACACGTATTTGCGTAATGGACCAGCATTGTGTACCCTGGCCACTATATAACGATTGGGGACCGAATTTGATGGGCCATAAAACTTATCAAAGCTGGCAGTGAGACCGAATTTGATGAGCTATAAAATTATAAGTCCACTTGTATTTTTGCTATTTAGGTGGGTTAGGGTCCACATAGCATTGAAAATTTTAGATCAAAATAACGTTGTTTTAATCTTTAGATCTTTAGATTTTAACGAATTTTACAATGTCCGTCAAAATTAAATAAATCATCGTTCAAAAAAAAAATAAAATAAAAAAAAAAATAAAACAAACTAAACCCATTTTGAGAGTTCTATTTTATGAAAATGGTGTATCCACGCAGTCAAACCTAAAAGAGCAATAAGTAGTAACTTATAGACCGCTGGTTTTTTTTTTTTTTTTTTTAACCAACTTTTTATTACATACTTGTGATGTGAATTATTCAGTTTTCACGAATAACCAATAAATATAGTCCTGTTGTTGTAAATATAAGTCGGCTAAAATAAGTTGGTGAATAAAAGTTTTGTTAGATTTTTATTTTTTATTTTTTATTTTTTGATAAATATCAATTGGAACATTTGCAGACCTTAAACTCTACTATACGTATTATGGTATAACTTATACCTTCTCATGGTCGGTCCACTTGTTTTCTTTGAAGAAAATCCAGCAAAAGGTGAGTGATACAAAGACTGAAAATTGCATAGCAGAGTTGTAAGCTTCACATGTTCATGTCACAAGGAAAAGTACAGTACATCTTTCTATTTCTTAATTTACAGAGTGTAAGACAATACATTTGTACAAGTAATAGATCATTACACAGGGAAAGGAGAAGAAAGCAGGTAAAACTATGGAGGAGGAAATCAGAAGAAGAAAGGCCTCTAACCTCTTCACCATTTGACATCCAGTGTTAGAGGCTCTGGAGGGACGAGGAAAGAGGAAACTTTGTGAAGGAAATGTTTGACATTAAACTGCTCCACGATAGTGAATCTACTTCAATAAATGGTCGGACTTTCCTTATCGTGAATGGCTTCATAAACCGGACCCAATTCCTGCCACCACCTCGAACCAAACACGTTCAGCAGCTGGCCTTGTTCTCCACTCGCCCAATGTACTCCAGTAGGTATCATTGCTACGGATATTTCGTTCTAATTCAATCTGGAAACGGAAATATACGACGGTTTAATTCTTATTTTTAGACCCAATCCGGTATTTCTGTTGGTTTTGCCACCCAGAAAGCTCTTCAAAACATTTTCCAGTGAAGTCACCCTCTGGCTCAAAGAATCAAACACAAACTCTGTTTTCTATACACGTTCCCATATAACACTTTCTGGCAACAACTGACAATTCCTCGAGATAGAAAGAAGTTCTTATACTTGCATCAGGGTTTTTAGTCCGGTAGACGGTTACAGATGCAGACCCTCTAACACGTACGGGAAGTATGACAAACAAGATGACTGAGATTCACTCCACATGTTAGTGAAAGCATTCCCATAGAATAGGCCACTGCGAGCAGGTTTATGGAACACCGTAATTTCTTCAGCACCTTCCACTTCTATCGTGATGCCTCACTTACAAGGATTTGTTTCAAACCAGGAATTGAAGTGTTTAACTGATGAACATGGTCAAAGAAATAAGCAACACTACTATAAAAGTAAGAGAATTCAAATCTATCACCTATATATATGCTATATATATAACAAAAAAAGAAAGCATAAAAAAGTCACCAAGCTAAAAACAGAAGAAATAGATAACGTCATTCTAAAATCCAAGCATTTAGATGACCAAGATTATACCTTACACTAACACAAAAATAGTTAACATAGCAATTGGAGCAATGCCATAGAACTTGAAAACATAACACCATAAGTTCGCACCATGAACTTTACACTCATTTAACTTCAGGGAAATTTGCATAATGCTTATAACACACAAACACTATACTAAAGAAGAAAGTAAAACATGTATAACAATTAAACATAATAATATTCAACAATAGCCATAAAAATTAAGGGATATACCAAGAAGTAGTCCTGCCAAAAGAACAACAAGATAAAACAAGAGTTGCAATGAAAAAAACAAGCAACATTCTTTGGATATAAGCCTAGACAAAACTATAATTCTATAAATTCCGATGCCATGATAAACTACAAAGGTTCTCCACTTCTCCTGTGCTTCACATATTATTTCTCAGTAAAAGTTAATGCTATAACTGATAACCATATTGCATACACTGCCAGCCAGTATCAATGCAGCAAACCACAAGTTAACTTCTTCCATACATGAATACTCTAGTTCAAACGTTAGTTACGGCAACCAACCACGAGATTCAGTTGTATATGTATGTATAAAGAAGTCATATTCATACCGGCAAATTGAGCGTGAGATGATGGTCTCCAGCACATACATTCCAAAGGCCCTTCGATCTTAAATCCATCAAGAACAGCCTTGGAGCCAATCTCTTTAATCAAAACTCAAAATCGGACCAATTCCTCTTCCCAGTGATTCAAACTTGGTCCACTGGGACACTTGATCGAACACTTGAACACGAATTCAGTCTTCCCAACCTAACCCCAAACTCGTACTTCCACAATTTGCGATACTGCCTCTCCTAGCATCCATTTCGACACCCTAATGTCCTCCAAATCCATTTCTCTCTCTTCGCTATTGCCTCCAATATATCCTGCACATCCCCAACAAAACAAAATCAATGATTTGTTACTGATAACCAATTAAACAACGAGTAAAGCTGAGAAAGTCGAGACCTTTAAGAAGAAGGAGGGCTGAGAAGTAGGCGACGGAGGTTGAGAGAAGAGAAAGGAGGTGGCTTTGGGGTAGAGATAGTGAGAAATGTTGAAAAATCGTGTAGAAGCATCGGTGGAGGAAGTTAGGGTTAGAGTTTGGTACTGTAGGACGAGAAAGAGAAAGAGGTTGAATGATCTACGGAGCATCGTCGTTACTTGCTATAATCGTCGCCGGACGCCGTCGACCATGCGTAGCGTAATCTCCAACTTTGCGGTGGCCACAACAGCGACTCTACTTTTCTTGTTTTGCGCCGGGATGAATCAGATCTGAATATCTCATAGATACTGAAATTACAATTTTGGACACGGCGTGGCGTCTAAAATAACTTCTCCATAAAATAAAACAAAGAGTTAATTCAATTTTTGGTTTTAAGATTTATAGGTGACAATTCAATTTTTGTGTTTATTTTTTTAAAAAAATTATAATTAAAAACTGAAATGTCTTTGTATTTAATAATATTTGAATTGTTTTGTTGATATAGGGTCAAAATTGATTAATCAAAATAATATTAAGACTAAAAAAATGTTATACTCCATAATTTTAAAAAAATGATTAAAAGCGAACTGCCATCTATAAATACAAAAAATGAAATTAACTCTAAAATAAAATAGTTCAATGCAACTCTCTACTTTTAATTGTAACACAAAAGCTTTTTACTCACTTTTGAGAAGATAAATTGATAAAAAAGAACCAAGTAAAAATCCATGTAGTATTTTCCAATATCGAATTCTAATTTGACAAAAAATCTCTAATTCCAAGGTAAAGATCACATTTAAAAAAGAAAAAGAAAAGTGAGTATATTTACAAACTCAAGAAGCAGTAAAATTAATCTACTATTTCATATTTAATTCTCAATAAAACTTATTGATAACAAATATATTCAATCCATGATCACTAACTGCCAAGAAGATTACCAAACTAAAGAATGGACTAACTAACAGCTACTGTTACAGTACAAAAGGGTTTAGTATTCACAGCTTTCTTATCAATGGCAAAACTCAAAAGAAACGACTTGTCAGACTGCAGAGGGTATCCGGTGATCTTGAATGGGGAGGCGGGTCAAGAACTGGTAAGAGCTTTCCTCCCCAGGGTGTCTGACACACTCGAGGGAGGCCAGTATCGGTAAACTGATCGACCAACGATGTTTTAACCGGGAGTGACCCCTGAAAGCAAGGAAGAAGGTTCAGTATGAAGGTCAACAATACATGTTTTTGCAGAATATGAGGAACACAGTACCAGTTATGCGAGTCAAAGCTGTTGTTGCGTTGTCCCCCATCACAAACACATAGCCTTCAGGAACAAGCTGCATGATACCAGATAAATTCACAATGATAATAGGCAGAAAGAATGTTTTAAACGGAGTATAATTCAAAATGCAGTACCTTCGTTCATTTCATAATCAAGAGGTTCCAAAATGAACTCCTCATCTTCGGGAATGTCATTCACGTACAGTTTACCATCTCGCACCTGAGAACATTATATCACATATTCACATCAGATGTAATGAAAGAGCAATTAACAACTACGTTCTAACCTCCATATCCAACAGAAACATACTTCCACATAATCACAGCCGTTGCCACAACTCTTTATGAAAACATCTCCAGAACTATAACCAATTGCCTGCATGACACTTCAAATCAAATTACTGAAAGAGCAAAGATCAATGGCACATTCAACAGTCTTAAAAGAACACCAGCATACCTGGAGAGCAGGAGGAGCTTTGAAGATCACGATATCAGAAATTCCAGGCTTCCTGAAAATATACGACACCTGAAATGCGAATAGAACAGCATAAACATCCACATAACGAACCCATTTGCCTAATATGATTAATATCAGAGCAACAAACACCTGCATAGTTCCTTCATGAGAATGTGTTAACTGTTTATACATACACTAAATATATGCTAATCTGCTAAGCTGACATTGCAAAATGAACCAAGCTCAACAATACTGTGATTATCTACGCACGTCTATCATTCATAATCTAATTAGTTTTCACTTTTCAGACTACTCTACCCTCATATATAATATTGCTTATACTCCATACAGTTTTTCATTCTGCATTAAAAATTATACCATGTACTGAGTTTCTTCAAATGCATTAACAACTGAAATCAGAAATTAAAACGAGAAAGAGCTAATTATACCTTCTCTGCCATTATTCTATCACCCACATTCAGAGTAGGGTACATAGATGTGGAAGGAATCGACCTTGCTCTGCCAAAGAGGACTTAAAGACCAAACTGATGCTTAAAGCTCTGAAAGCCGTCTTGGCATCCTCTGAGCTGATACTAAACATCTTAGAGAGCCAGGTCCCCATTGAAGGGTTTGAATTATTGGAATAGTAACCTCTTTGCTATTCTCAGTAATGGCGCCACCATTATCCAACAAAGTACTACCTGTTCCAATTCCGACTTCATTGCAGGGCAGCCACTTCGAGCCTTGCAGAAATGGAACGATCGACACTCGTCTCAGTGAGAAATCCCGAAAACACCCGGTGCAGTCGAAACCCAGGAGAAAACGTCGGAGATTTCATCAATGAAATCAATCCCGAAACCAGTGGAGATTCCAAGCCGCAGCCGAGAACGTCGGCTGCAATCGTAGAGAACGTGGAAGTTGCGGCCGACGGTCGGACACTGACGAAATTGGCGTCGCGCTTGGAGCCGCGGAAATCGTTAGAGCTCGTGGAATCGGGTGTCTGAAAGAAACGAGATCGGGCGGAGCAGCATTCGTGGAGGAACCGGCAGCCGACCACCTTAGAGGCGGCGGAGGAGGAGCTAAGGCTTTGGGCGACGTAGCCATAGTAGGCGACGGTGAATCGGATCGCCATAGCCGCAATTTCAGAGAGAGAATTGGAAAATTCAAAGTTTGAGACTCCGGGAGAGCTCTCCCAGAGAGAAGGAGAAGAAACACCGGAGATTCTGGAGAAACCAAGACGAAACGCGGGTCCGGGTAAAGGTTTGGGCCGTCTGGGAATTAAAGACGGCGCTGAAATGGGCTTTTTGCTTTTATAAGCCCATTAATTTTTTTTATTTAAAATTTTTAAAAAAATAAAAAAAGTGGACCACTGCATTTCATAGTCAAACACCCTGCAACTCAACCTACTGCAAACGTTGAAAATGACAGTCCACATTTGTATGCATGATCCGTAGCAGAAAATGTATTTTGTATTTTAATTTTTTTTTAGGAAAAAATGTATTTTGTATTACTAACTCAAATTGGTTACAGTTGGACTTTCCGAACTCAGATTTATCTTGCAAGGTAAATTTGTATTCAAAAATACATCATTTACATATTAAATGTTTATCATTTACATAATAAATGTTCATAATTCAAATTCTGAACATTCAGTATATAAATTGTGTATTTTAAACTCAAATTCATTCTATCTTGTGAAAATGGATCTGAGTCCATGGTATAACTGTTCTAACTTATAGTTGCTTTCTTTAATGATTCTTGGACCATGGTTCTAAGATTTAAGATTAATTTGACTTAAAGTTGAAAATATTGCTTTCTTTAATGATTCTTGGACCATGGTTCTAAGATTTAAGATTAATTTGACTTAAAGTTGAAAATAAAATAAAGGAAAAAAAGCAAAACAAAACAAAACAAAATTTGTCACCTCACGCTCACAGTCTCACACCACCCACCCTGCAAGGTTGCAGGCTGCAGTTGTTGAATAATTAAGCCGTGTGGAGCCGCCACCACCACCACCATTGCACCACCTCGAGATTGCTGCTTAGAGCACCGACCAACGGCCAAGATTTCGCTTTGCTACCTCCCTCTCTCTCACAAACACCATAACGCCGTTCATTTCGGCTACACCCATTATTGCATGTGCAACCCTGTCCATATTCTCTGACCACCCCAAGAAAAAGTTGAAAGAAACGAACACCAACTAAACAACAAACGAAAAGAAAGAAGAAAACCCATTTTGATAAGACTTGTGGAAAGTTTCTCCTTTTCTCGTACCACGCAATGTATAGTATACACACATTGTTGTCTCGCTACTGAGGGATCGGAGATGGAGGAGAGGCCGGAGACGGAGCTAATTTCAATCCGGCGACGCCACGCGCGTCGACGCCGGAGATATTGACTCCCTCAGGGCAGAGGTCGCCGAGGAATAAGGAGGCCAAGTCATGGACGCCCTCTTCGTTCATATCTCCACGTTCATTAGCCCCATTGGTACCCAATGAAGAGGGCATTGATTAACATGAAGGGCTACTTGAGGAGATGGGTCACTTGACAAGCTCAACCCACAAGACGCATGGCTTCCCATCACTGAATCCCGCAATGGCAATGCTTACTATGCTGCTTTCCATAACCTCAATGCTGGTGTGGGGTTCCAAGCTTTGGTCTTGCCGGTTGCTTCTCTTTTCTTGGATGGTATCTCAAATCTAAATCTCCCTCTCCTTTAATTTTCTTCTGTGCCTTCAATTACTGATCCATTTCTTTAATTGCATCAAATTTCATCTAAAATTTACTTGGAGTACAGTGTTTACTGCAACTCTTTCATTTGCTTTTGCTGTTTTGGGGAAAAAGTTCATAAATGTGCCTAATTTGAGTAGGTTCTTGACTGTCATTGAATTAGTTTCAGGGTAGGAGCAAGAAAGATCCTTAAAGGTTGAAGCTTGTCTTGTCATTCATTTCATTGTTTTCATTTTCATTAGGATGTCAAGAATGAGTCACCCATGATTCTGTTTTCATGTCTTTTGATATGATACAGATTGTTGCAGCTTTGTGCTTCATTGGTATTTGCATTGCCAATATGCATTAGTCTTATTACCTTGGACTTTTCTTTCCTTTCATGCACTGATGCACTGCATATTCATCACTTTTTTGTGTAGGTTTCCACTTTTCCTCTGTTTGAGCATTAATCTGGGAACACATAGTTACAGTTTGATTGTATTCTTCAGTATTAAGTTGAAAATATTGCCTGGTTTTAAGAGCCCTTCAAAGTTAGCCATATAAAAGAGCTTGATAAAAGAAGGGATCTTTTAGTACAGGTCTTTGTTTATGTACATTCCATAGTATATCCCAGATGGTTAGCAGCAATCTAGGTTTCCATTTTATTATGTTAATGAACTTGTCCTTTTGTCTTCTAATTGAAGGAGCTGGGAATAATTTCTTTAACCATAGCCTACGTCTGGCAGCTATACACACTCTGGATTCTGGTTCAGCTTCATGAAGCTGTTCCCGGGAAGCGATATAATAGATATGTAGAACTTTCACAAGCAGCTTTTGGTGAGATTGGATACAATAGACCGAGTTTCACTTAAACTTTGAAATGACGTGTGAAATAATTGTATGTTTTGAATTTTTTTAAGGGGAAAAATTAGGCGTTTGGTTGCTGTCTTCCCCACCGTTTATCTGTCAGCTGGAACTGCAACAGCGTTGATTCTCATAGGAGGGGAAACCATGAAGCTGTTCTTTCAGATTGTTTGTGGTTCGGTTTGTTCTTCAAATCCTTTGACGAGTATAGAATGGTATCTCGTGTTCACCTCGCTCTGCATAGTCCTATCCCAGCTACCAAACCTCAATTCAATTGCGGGGCTGTCACTTGTAGGAGCAGTGACGGCCATCGTATACTCTACCATGGCGTGGGTCCTCTCTGTCAGCAAACCACGACCCCCGTCAATCTCCTATGATCCCATTTCCTTGCCTTCCTTCTCAGCTTCGGCCTTTACAGTCTTGAATGCTCTTGGCATTGTAGCATTTGCATTTAGAGGTCACAACTTGGCTCTAGAAATTCAGGTACATACTAATATTACTATATAAAATATAATCCACTTCTTCGACTAATCCTCTATTGTGAAATGAATTTGCTTCTATATTGGCTCTATACAGGCAACAATGCCATCAACCTTCAAACACCCAGCTCACGTGCCAATGTGGAACGGAGCCAAGGTTGCCTATTCGTTAATTGCCATGAGTTTGTTCCCAATTGCCATTGGCGGTTTTCTGGGCTTATGGAAACCTTGTAAGTTTTCTGGTCATTTCACATTCCATGTGTTTATACAGATAACTTATATAAGTTATCTGTATTTGATTCCTTTCAGATGCCTCCAGAGGGAATTCTAAGCGCCTTGTTCGAATTCCACATCCACGATATCCCAAGAGGCCTTCTCGCGATGACATTCCTCTTGGTCGTGTTCAACTGCCTGAGTAGCTTCCAGATATACTCGATGCCAGTTTTCGACAGCTTTGAAGCAAGCTACACGAGCCGCACAAACCGCCCCTGCTCAGTCTGGGTTCGCTCTGGTTTCCGAGTGTTCTATGGGTTCTTCTCGTTCTTCATCGGAGTTGCACTCCCGTTCCTGTCAAGCCTCACTGGGTTGCTAGGAGGGCTCACTCTCCCCCGTCACGTTTGCCTACCCGTGCTTCATGTGGGTGCTCATAAAGAAGGCCACCCAAGTACAGCTTCAACTGGTACTTCAACTGGATTCTCGGCTGGTTAGGCGTGGCTCTAAGCGTGACACTCTCCATTGGCGGTATTTGGAGCATGGTGAACAGCGGGCTAAAGCTCAAGTTCTTCAACCCGCCTAGCTGAAAAGCGGGTTTTACTCGGTGCATATTCTCGGGTAGTGGTTGCAGGTTTCTTTCGTCGTCTTAAAGAAATGCAGATGGAAAGAGACAGCATGGGTGGAGGCTGCACTGTATCTGTTTACTTTTGCAATAATGCATAATTTTGATCTGATCATGTCTATGTAGCTACCAAAATCTTTGTTTATTCTTATGCTTTTCCCATGAAATGAAATGCTGTTTGTTCCAAGTTGAAGAACAATTTGGCTTTAGATATGGTTCGTGTACAATATATTCCAGGGCCAAACAAGAATATATGCCATCTTTCTTATCCACAATTGTCCCTGCCTAACCCTTTCTTGTCAATTGGATTATATACCGTACGTTATTGAAAATCATAGAATTAAACATTTCAAAGAGACCCAATTTTTTTTACCTTAAATAATCAAATTTCATGAGTATAGTAGAATTCCGCCTCACGCAACTCAAATGTAGAGTATAGTACCAGTGGCAGTAGGTCTACCTGCCTTGCTGGCTAATTCCAAGTCCCAGTAGCATTCATTGCAATTCTACCATTTTCCACTACTGTACCAAACCCCAACACCCTTCTTTCTATGGTCGCACTTGGCTGCCCTCCACTCTTCCTTTGCCACAACACGATCAATTAAGAAGGTGTTAGACAAGAATTGATAAGAATCGAGTTCAGGATAAGATAATTCTAATCAAGTTTGATAAATTTTTTTTTTGAAATGAAAAAGAAACTATTATTAACTCGAGATACGAAAAAATGAACTTATACAATTAGGGAAACAGATTCCCAAGAACGAGAATCAGGCTGAGAACCTACCGCCTTAGAACGAGAATCAAGCTGAGAGCCTACCGCCCTAGTAAGCACATGAGCCAACTGGTTTGTTGATCTCTTAACCTAGTTGTTAAGTTAATTTACTATATTTTATGATTCTTTAACTACTAGATTTATCCACAAAATTTATTGCTTTAACACGACACAATTGCTCAAAAAAGCATTGATAAGAATTAGTAAAAATCAAACTTAAGATGAGACAATCCTAGTAGTCAAATTGTTAAATCAGTTTCTCTTCGTAACCCAAGACCCTTTACTCCACAAGTCACAAAAACCATAGTTGCTCGTGAAACACCCACGCCCTTAGCAGTGAATGAAAAAAACTATTTGGTGTAAGAGATCAAGGTTCGAACCTCGTCGGCGGCAGGTGTGGGAATTATGTTTAAAGTGGCAGATTCCTTATGGCACACCGGCATTTGGCCCTGCCTACTAACTTATTGAGTCACCGTGATTTACATCCTCCCACAACTCTGTCAAGTCGGAGGTGGGGGCCCTTAAGGCTGGAGATTCAGTCTTTTGGGGTAAGTGAATGAAAAAACTTGGTAAAAACAATAAATGTGATTCTTTAAAATGACAAAATTGTACTAAACACAATAAAATACAACGTTGCAATTTCTTGGTTTCTACTTTCTAGGCCCCCACACGCTCTCATCGGAAGTTTCCACGACGCAGCAATGAAAAGGCATCACTGTCAACTAAAAATATGCCCAAAGCTCCCCCACCGCGTAACCGAAAGTAGAAGATAACTAGATATGAACATGTTGGGAAGACAACAGTATATAGAACAAGCCAAGAACCAGATTCTTTTTTCATCTTAAACTCGTCAAAAAAAGATATGATTTTTAAGCATTTACATTAACAAAAGCTCCTGTAAAATGACAAGGGAAAATCTACATTCACACCAATCCGAAATCCAACACAAGTAGTCGATGAAATAGTTTAAGGTGGCGGTACCATAATTACCAGGACTAATGATAATTAATAATAATAAAGAAACAAGAACCAAAACATGATTAACAGAAGTCGGAGTTTTTGAGTTCAAATTCCTGTTATACTAAGCTACTAAGAAACAGAAGCGAACTTGTTTTTTGTTTACCGCGTACAATAATATTCAAGATCTTCTGCCCGGCGCCGATATTGCGAGGTCCGGCCAGCCAAAATAATCTCCGGCCGTCGCCGGAGGGTGCCGTCGACGAGACCACCGCCCATTTGCCACGTGTTGCAACTTGATGAACCCACGGGCCCACCCACTGTAGGCCCGCCTCCGTTCACATTTCCAGAGGGAGCTGCACCTACGGTCTCAGCGGGCCAGTCCATCAAGCCCAATCCGAACCCGTATCCATGCATGCCGGCATCTCCGAGCCCGAGGCCGAACCCGCCCAGTGACATGAACCCAGCGCCATCGCCGCCGACGGGGGAGCCCAGCAATGACGTGAAGCTGGCGGTGCCGGGGTCCGCACCGCCTCGTTCAGGTTTACCTCGCAACCCGACCGGCAGAGTGGAACGGCTCCCGAGGCGGCATGTCAGGAGGGGATGAGGCGGCGAGGGTGTTGGTCCGTGGGCGCTTGTTGGAGGGCTGCTTGCGTGTGCCGCCGCCGACGGGGACGTTCCGCAGGGTGCCGCGCGAGTCCAGTAACGGCGGCAGGACTTGCAAAAATGGGAGGCTGAGAGAGGTTGTAGTTGTTGTAGTAACAGAACTTAGTGTTGGTGGAATCGCAGCGCGGCATGGCAGGTTCTCCGGCTCCGTTGACTTCTGCCCCGCCGTTCCCGTCATCCTCCCCTGCCGTCTCTCTCCGCTGTCGGAAGACATTTGTGTCTTCTCTCCTGATTCTCTGAATCTTCCCTTCAAGGAGCTAAGGTAGTTACTTGGATTTTATGGGCTTTGGCTTCTTGCAGCGATTTCAGGCGAAATGGAGGAATGGAAAAAGCAGAATTGATAGTGAAGAAGACAAATATTTGTTTTTGGTTGAAGAGTTTGAGAAAAGACACAGTTGTGTTTGGATTAGAGTGGCGAGTAGAATTTATATTCAGAGAGAACAAGTGGGGGCCTGACCCGCTTTCCTAAAATCACTCTTTTCTTGCTCAGCCTACTTTTAGGACTAGGGAATTCTATTAACAATTTAATTATTTACTAATTTATCCATTTTTTTTATATGAAACAATCATTTTTTAAATGATTTTTTTTATTAGGGTATCAATTTCAAAATTTAATGAAATATAGTACTTGTCATTTTCAAAATAAAAGTTAAAGCTATTATATAACTTAGTCTAAACATTAAAAAGGAAAAAGTATATGTATATAATAAGGTATAGTATTTGCTATTTAGTGGTGTAGTCAATGTATCAAGATGGAAAGAATTGTATGTTATAGTGGTTAAATATTTGACGAGATAGAATTTGTAGACCGTTGTGAAATCTTTTTTGAGTGCAAAATGTAACAAAAGGAGATTTGAAAGTAAGACTTAAGCATGTTTTTAGAGAACATAACACCATTGCATATAGACAGGTGAAAACTTTTATTTTGCATGCTACAAAATTCGAATGGATCATTATTCTATGTTTTCGTAATGACTTCAGAGAGAGAATAGAATTGACATAATTGATAATTTAATCTTGTGCTATATTCACAATAAGAAAATGAGACTCTCTTATTTATCTTGAAATTTTTCCTTTTAATTGAAAAATAAAAAGCAACAAAAACAAAAACAAGCAAACAAACAAAAGAATAAAATATGGTGTAGCAAATCATTATTCATCCAAAATCAGCGGGGGGTTGCTACTACTTTTGTTGGTATGTACAATGATGGCTAGTCTAAATTCCTGAATCGTGGATTGATTATTGGGTGCTACCATTTGAGCATGCATAAATCATTCTTTAGTGGGTGCATTACCACTACTCATTATCCATTAACTATTCTACTTTTTATTGCATCCGGCTAGTACAACGGCGCTCAATAATGCTTGCATGGTGTTAAAATTTAAGCCACTAATAACTAATCTTGATTAAAAAAAACACTTTATGCCAAAATCTTCCATCTTCATGACAAATGGTTTCATCATTCTTTAAAACCTTAGCTTAATGCTTTAATTATCTAGGTACAATATAATACATAGTATTGAGGTGATACTAGCGATCAGGCGTCAGTCTAGAGCCCTAGAAGCAATTGGTCGGACTACTAGTCCTAGATTGCGACAGTGTACGGAAGATTATTCGAGTGTCCAAAGGACTATATATTGAGAATAAGGGTGACGGGATATGGAGATCTCTCCTAAATGAGAATATAGAAAGTTGTTGCTTAATTAGGCTTTAGGGATTTTTTATTTTATTTTATTGTAATGTGAGCACAGTTTTATCAGGCAATCAGCTCATCGATTATATCATAGTCTTCATGTGCGTACAAGAGATCCAATATAGACCATCTAGCATCTTTGTGCCTTTTTTTTTCATATATGTTTATAGTGAAATTCGAATCCCAACACTATCGCCTCCCGTCATAACCTTTAATTAAGTTAAGCGACAAACCAACTACACTAAACAACAGGGGCTAGGGATAATTATTTGTTCGGGTAAAATTGACACTAAACCCTATAAAATTAGGAAGTGCACAAATATAATCGATATAGGTTGATAGTATCTATATATACTCCATGTATATTCATAAAACCCGTAAAAAAAAACAATTATAAGTAAATATATTTTAAATAAACGTTATAATCATTAAATAACCTATACTAATTTATATTCTCTACCAAAATTTCGAGATAGGAGCATAATGATTCGTAAATTAAAATAGGGAGCGCGGGGAGTTGGGGGCCGGGTGGGTTATGGCGTGTTGAGCTAAACCACCAAGAAGGCGCATGGAAAAAGGAATTAAAAATGCGAAGGGGTTTTTGGGGATTAGAGATTATAGAGAGTAGGCGACAGATAATTGGTGTCGGGCTAGCGTGGGGGGCAATAATTGGCTCACTTTCGTCTTCCTATTCCTTTTCGATATGCGCATCTCTCTCTCTCTCTTTCTCTGTGCGTATTTGCCGGATATCTCGGCCTCTGCAATTCTTCTCTTCCCACTGTCCATGATTCTCTTGCCCCCTCTCATCTCATCATCCCCTGCTGCCACCACTTCCCACTTCCCTATTATTTTACACTTTCTTTTTTCCTCTTCTTCTTCTTCTACTGTACAAGACGACGACTTCACAGTGCCTGCATGTTTTTTGTTTTGTTTCTTTTCATGATGTTCTTTCCCCTTCACTTGCACTGCGATTCTCTGCGGGATGAAATGTCGCTTTCAAGCCAAGGGTTCTTCTCTTTCTTCTGCTAGAGTACAGTGCTGTTTCTCAAGTTTTTCAATATTTGATTCTTTTCTTAACCTTGTACCCGTCCAGAGAATGAATAATGGCATGTGACAAAGGACATGGGACTATCATTAATTCCATCAAAGGGACCCTAGAAAACGTTGAGAGTTTGAATAATGTTTGTTGTTGTTTGCCTCTGTGGGGGATGGTGATCTTTCAAATCATCATATCGCGAATAAGCCTGCGATTATTCAAGCTAATTGACCACGCCACTCTGATTGAAAATCTGGGCGACCGCCACTATTGTTTGACGAAACGGTTCGGAGCCAATCTATTGCGATTTTCGCGACAACGTTTTGCGCCACGAAAACCATCCGGTTTTTGTTATTCTTATTCTTGTGTGTTGGATTTAGAATTCAAGGTTGTTGTGATTTTTCTCTCTCAGTGTCCCGGTGGTGCGTGCAGTGGGTGGGTACACTAAATGGAACAAAATTTCAATCAATATAAGTAGGACGGCTTGACCATTTCCAATTGTTACAATCACTGCACTTCCTAGACCTGCCTTCTTTGGGTCCCGCCCGCTGTACAACTTCTCTGTTAACAAATAGTCATTGCTATTCAGCATATTCAGTTCAGTTAATTCTTAAGTGGTAGATTATGAACAAGAACACGAATTGAGCATTGACTGTTACAATGTGATGGAGTCCTTACAGACATTAGACATCGGTTATTTCCTTTATTATCCTGTAGAAATTATGATGTGACAGCTTTGAAAATGAAAAAAAAAAAGTCCTTTTAACATTGTACATACAATCTAGGTAGCGGTGAAATGGTGATTTAAGGAACACTAGCCTTATAATTTGATCCTAGTCAATGGTGAAATGGTAATTTAAGACACTAATCAATGGGTGTTACTTTTACCATCTCATGGAACTCATAATCATTGCCACTTATTGCAAGTTTACTTTTATCATAAGTGAGGATTATCTTCCATGACAGATTGAACAACTTCTTAAAAGGCTAAATACTTTTGCAACAAAAAGGTTGAAGGCTTTTATGGTTTGTCAAAAAGCATGAAACAGGAACGATAGATATGCCATGATTTCAAGCATACATTCGCGAAAGAAATGGGTAGACATGTTAGGAGATTTTGTGATTAATGTGGCAAACTTTGTGGGCAAACATGATAACATAGGGATCTAGACATGATTCTTAACACCACAACATTCAAATTTATCTGCCATTCATATATTCTTCATTACAAGATTTTGAGTTCAAACAGAACTCCCAGAATTTATTTGAATTGAAATTAAACTTTAAAAACCAGTTTGAAGCAATGTATTATCACACATTATACTTCTTTACACTAAAATAGTTAATTGAGTCATTTTTAAGAGCATGCACTAAACAGGTACTGTATAGTGGTTGACCTTCGAGAATTAGATTGCACAATATTATCATATGTCATATGTTATACAAAAATAATTGATTAAGTGATTTTAAGCGGGCGCTACAAACGTAGCACACATAAATAATAAATGTATAGTACCAATTTGCATTTAAACTAAGCATGATGTACTAGTGGTTTTCAATGACAAGCAATTCTACTGCTTATTCAAAAAAAAAAAAAAAAAAAAATCAATTCTAACTGCATGTACACATAACTCTGAACACTTCAATTTGGAAATGGCTTTGAAGAAGGACATGACAAAGAAGGAAGGTGGAGTAGGGGACCAGGCACCAAAAAGTCAAACTTGAATTGGCACGAATAGTTACATGCCAAAATGTGAATATTCCTTTCGCAGTAAAGATTTATTGACAAAATCCAGAACAAACAAAAGTTAATTAAGAAGTATAAGTTTTGGATATGAAACAAAGAGTTAATGTTCAAGTTAGAAATTTTGTTGTTAGAAATATATCAATTTCACTGCTTGGAATAAAGATATATTCATGTTGGTTATGGATGAACATTAAAGCCTGTTTGGTAAATAGCGTTGGCGTGTTAGCTGATTGAGTTAGTTAGCAGAGTATACTTAGTTGATAACATTAGCTAATAGTTGTTTTGGTATACATTTTTTCTCAAAAAGTTAATTGAAAAATTTGTTTGAGTAGCTTTTTGAATTTTAACTTTTTAGAGTACAAAAAACTAATTAACCAATACTTATGTTGATTTTTTAAACCAAGTGGTCAAACAACTAATAATGGTCAAATAAGTTCAAAATTTGATTTATAGACATTAACTATTTTTACGGCTAAGATATCTAATTCATTTGATATGATACATATACAATTAACCATCTACAGCAGACTTGAAGAATACAACAGGAGGATGAACTTCTTCAACTATATATCTTTCTAATTCATATGATATCTAAACTTTTGTACTTTTAGGCTTTCCTACTCTTAAACTAACACTTACAAAATCTAGCGATCATATGTGAGACAAGGTATTTAATATCCTTTGAAAATAGGTGGAGGTGGTGAGGTGTAAACTGACCAATATCTGGAGGAAGGTTAACATCATGGTAGTGCGGCGACGTGGGCTTTTTGGTTTAGGTGTCGGTGGCGGCGAGGGGGTGATAGTTCCTTTGTGCAGGAGGGTGGGGATTCATTGGTGGTGGTGGGGCGATGTTGCTAGGAGTGGTGGAGGGGTGGGGATTGCATTGGTGGCGGCGGTGGTGAGTGTTGCATACGAGGTGGTAGAGGGGTGGGATTGCATTGGTGGTGGCGATTAGGTGCGGAGGAGTGTGGAAAACGGCGGCGCATAACCTTATGAGATTTTCCACCACCACATTTAGCCTTGCAATCGACAGGTTAGCCCACCACTTTATGAACAATTTTTCTGAACTCTCTGATTAGCGTCCTTCCGACAAATAATTACTTCTATTCCAACAAAACCTCTTTTCTTGAACTCAGATCACACCTTTCTCTCCCATTAAAATAATTATAAAAAAATCTAATTTTTCAAATTCTGCAGCTTGCAATTCCCTCGGAGAAACCCAGTCAAACATTCAGAAACATCCAATTTCACAACTTCTCGAGCCCACTTTCGTCCGGAATGCCCATTTTCGTGAAGGTGTAAGAGCTGGCGTCTGGCAATTAACGATGCCTCGGCATCGGAAAGCGCACAGAAACAGACGGGAAGTTCTATTTGCACCACCCCATTTACTATTTACACCCACCTATTTAATAGGTATAGTAACTTTATAGGTGGTGCAAATACAAAAGTGCTATTGCACCACCTCATTAAATATGGTCAATCATTAATTTTATATTTATTTTTATTTAATAATCAAATTACTTAAAAAAAAAAAAAAAAAACTTCTCCGGTGAGAAGGACTGCCTTCTCACCGGAGAAGGACTGGGCTGCCTTCTCCGGGAGAAGGTGACCCACTGTGTGGTTGCCTTCTCCGGAGAAGGCAGCCCACACAGTGGTTGCCTTCTCGCCGGAGAAGGCAACCCACACAGTGGGCTGCCTTGTCCGCGAGAAGGCGACCCACACAGTGGGCCTGCTTCTCGCCGGAGAAGGTGACCACTGTGTGGTTGCCTTCTCCGGCGAGAAGGCAGCCCACACAGTGAGTCGCCTTCTCGCCGGAGAAGGCAGCCCAGTTGCCTTCTCCGGTGAGAAGGCAGTCCGTCGCTTCTCACGGAGAAGGCGATGGCTGTTCGTTTTTTTTTTTTTTTTTTTTTTTTTTTTTTAATAATTAAATTTTGACCTCATAAATGTAAATTTAATAGGGTGGTGCAAATAGCATTTTGACCACCATTAGGCTATTTGCACCCCATATATTTATTATAATTTACTACTTTTTACATTTTCAAAGTGCTTTATACCTTATTTTAGTCAATGGGTGGTGCAAATAGCAACACCCAAACAGATACAGAAAGGAGAAAAGATAAGAGGAAGATAAAGAATTGGTTACATAATGCCATTCCTAGTTGCATACATAATTCAATGTTAAATGTTAATTAATATGGATATGTAAACCAAAAAAAAAATAATAAAAAAAAAATTCCTAAAGCCATTATTTTATTGGGAATAATAATAATAATATCGTTTCTATATCTGACAGTAAAGAATGAATTGGCATTCTAATAATCTTTATTACAAACATTTCTACTTATGATTAATGAATTAGCATTTTATTGCTAAAAATAAATAAATAATAATATGTTATTTTAAATATTAAAAAGTACAAATATATTAGAGGTAAATGTGACATAAAACCAATTAAAGGTAAACCTTAAATTGCTAAATGTGACATAAAACCAATTAGTGGGCTAGCTCGATCAATCGTTATGCAGTGGACCCGTGTCTAGCTTGCAAGCTGGACACGGGTAACAGTGCTAACGTACTGTTTCTCTTTTTTTTTTTTTTTTTTTTTTTTTTTTTTTTTTTTTTAAATTTCAGGCTGCTTCGTTATAGAGTATATGTTCATAATTTTATTACTATATGTTAATAACTATACATTCATAACTCCATAACTGTACATTCATAACTCTATAACTGTACATTCATACCATAACTGTACATTCATAACTCTATAACTGTACATTCATAACTCCATAACTGTACATTATAACTCCATAACTGTACATTCATAACTCCATAATTGTACATTCATAATTTTCGAAGCTTTATGTTCACAATTTAGAGCTCTATGTTCATAATTTTATCACTATATGTTCATAATTGTAAGTTCATAATGTCAGAGCTATTTGTTCATAATTCGATCAAATAATGTACATTCATAACTCTATAACTGTACATTCATAACTCCATAACTGTACATTCATAACTCCATAACTGTACATTCATAACTCCATAACTGTACATTCATTAATCTCGAAGCTTATATTCACAATTTAAAGCTCCATGGTCATAATTTTATCACTATAAATGTTCATAATTGTAAGTTCATAATGTTAGAGTTTTGTGTTCATAATTTCATAATTGCATAACTGTACATTCATAACGGCGTAACTGTACATTCATAACGCATAACTGTACATTCATAATCCAAAAAAAAATAACGCCGTTAACGCAAAAACGCGCGCGATTTTTTTTATAACTAAATGACGCGTTTTTTTATAAAAACGACGTCGTTTTGGGCCAATGTCCACAATTCATTGTGGACACGGGTCCATGGCATAATTTGCCTAGCTCGATAGCTTGGGCATACGTAATGTTATTCTTTATAATAGAAGTGATGTAAATTAAATATACAATGAATTTATATGTAAGCTAATCATTATTTTTTATTAAAATTTTAAATAATTTATTACAAAGTAAAATATTTTTATGAAAATAAAAAATTTACTATAGTTATTATATATAGTGTAAATATATTAATTATTTTTGTTTGAATTTAGAAGTGAATATTAGCTTAATTGAATGATATATAAGTTTAGAGTGACTTTTTATGAGTATTACTTTTAATACTTTTAAATCAAAATGTAAAAGTATTATATATTTTTTCCTTCAAAAGTAATACATTTTTTTTTTTATAAGTGACACTTTATTAGTTATTAGTATTTTTAACAAATTCAAATTACTTCTTCGTATATGATTAGGAAAGTAAAATAATTCAATTCGATCCTAAACTTATTAGAAATCAGAAATAATAATAAAGATAATAATATTTCTTATCTTTTTAAAGCCTTTGCGCAGTTGATCAAATCATTATTTGGTGCATGCTTTGAGTTAAGTTAGAGATCAGATATTACATATGCAATGGCAGATCATCTCCTCCTCCTCCTCTTCCTCACATTTAACGATTTTTTGTGTGAACTTGTCCATATTGCAATTGCAAGTACATTACTTGTGTTTATCCTTTTCGTAATTTTGTTGCTTTCTTAAGAAACTATGGTGAATTTGTATCCATTTGTATGTCTCCTATTATTATTAACCATTGGATGGTATATTAGTATTTTTTTGCTGTTAAAGTTGGGAGGGAAATTGAAGAGTTATCCCCAACTTCTCAAATTCAACGTGTTGAACAAATACGCCAACGATTTATTTTGGGAAGATGGTGTGTTGCTCTAGGACTAGGAGATGATGCAAGCAATTTAAGTATGGGTGAAGCTAGACTTTATGGACTTGGTTGTTGTCTTTTCTTGGCATTTTTTTCTCTGTGTTCCATCCAAGTTGTGGTTAACTCGACATGGAGCTTGATCAAGTCAAATGATGATCATGGACTTTTGACATATTATTTTAATTGTTTTTAGTTTAGTGTTCAGTGTAAGCGCGTATTTGTTATATACACAAATGAAGGTCGGAACAAAAAAATTCCATTGCTTCGGCAACTGCGGTGTCCATTCATCCAGCTCCTAACCTAGAATGTGAAGAGGCGGGATATAAATTATGTTTGTTTGTTTGTTTGTTTGTTTTTTTATTTTTTTTCTATTTTATGAGTCATAATTATTTAGATTTTTTATTTTTTATTTTAATTTACAAATTGATTTGTAAGATCTTTGTTAGAATGAAATTTTATATATCATTAATTTTTATTTTTTATAACAGTTATCAAAAGACTCTGAATAATTTTTAAATTTATAATATCAAATCGCCTTCCTTTTTTACCCATAAACCGATTCTAGCATCAAATACGAAATCAATTTTTTTTTTTTGTTTTTTTTTTATTTTATTATTTATTTTGTAAAGGAAAGAGGAGGATAAGGAGCCCCAAAAAAACATTGGAATAAAAATTACTCAGATTCAACTTAATTTTTCATTCCACTGATTCCAGAATTCAATCTTAATTAGATCATTATTATTATTATTATTTTTGAAAATAATTAGATCTTATTATGTATAACCAATTTGGGATAGGGAAGGAATAATATGATCGTACGTTTTGTGTTTTTGTAAACTTAAGATGACAAAACTTACAGAGATGCAAAAGAAAAGAAAACAAAATGAAAGCAATAATAATCTCTAAAGCCTGATTTATAATATAAAAAATTTCAATTATAATAATCTCTAAACTCTGAAGCCTAAAGAAAATGGGCCAACGGTTATATTGGACTACCTAGTTTAAAGCCCAACAACATTAAAATCTTCAAAATACTGTCGTGCAGTTTGGCACAGAAAGCAAAGCTGTCTGGAATTCCAATTTTGACTATATCCTAATTACTATAATCCGAATTTAACGCCATGATGAAGTCTGTATTTAGGGTCTCGGGATCCCCTGAATTTGATCATAATCCTCGGTGTCTTCAGGAGACATTGAACAGCGTAACTGGGTATTAGCTACAGCCGCAGAATCTTGGTATAATTGTTTCCGCCGCCGATGAAAGACGGACTCCGCTGCTTTTCTCGCGCCTGCTATGGAAGCCAAGCTTAAGGTTGGGTGGCGGTTCTTTAAAGTCATGGCCTCTGGTTTCCAGACTAAACCTGGTATGTTCCCTGTGATTATTAACTTTTGCCTTCTGGGATTTCAGATCAAATCTCTCCTTTTCTCACTTGTGCTCCTTCAAGAATTTGTTAAATTCTGGGATTTTGTGGTTTTCTTTTGCTCTCCTTTAACTCTGAGATTTTGGGTTTTGTTCTGCTCTCCTTCAATCTGAGATTTTGGCTACAATGCATGTTATGATCATCCTCTTATGTGTTCTTGATATTCGTTCTTTTCTTGGTGAATAAGTAAATGCTTTTAGTTAATTTCATGATTTTTTATTTTATTGTTGGCAATAGTTTCTGCCGCCAATCGTCTGTGAAAAGCTTGAAGGGATAGTTATTACAAACAGCAACATTAATCACTGCAAAGGGGAGATGGGATGTGGGGATTCGACATGGCAGCCAAGGAGGGAAGCTTTACTTTGAGAAGGGTTGGGATGTTTTTGTGCAGAATCATAGCTTAAGATTGGAGAATTTGCAGTATTTGAATACATAGGTGGAGACATTTGATTCAATTGTTTCTTTGCTGGATAAAAATGGCTCTGAGAAAGTGTTTTCCAGTCAGAAGAAGAACAGAACATGGCTTCTAAGCTCAATCCATTAACTCAGATAAGCCAAGATGAAACAGTGCCCCCTCTCTCAATTGAAGTAGCTAACATTGATGAAAAGAAGGTGGAGATGTTGATCTTGTTGCATCAAATTGGAAGAGGATGAAGACATGATAACTTATCACCTTAATGCCCGTCTTGCTCCGTTATATGCCATATTAGATAGATTGACAATGAGGACTCCCTACCGTTCAAATATTCATGAAGTAAATAAACGTAATGCAGATCAGAAAAGGAATAAAGAGAACTCAATTGTTGCCTCACCAGCTGAGATAGACTGCAGAAAAGGCTTGCCCTTCTGAGGTGAAAATTCAGGGAAACATGCATCAAGGTACCCGTGAAATTTGAGGTTGCAGATGAAGTGCCTTTTACAAATAGAATTTGGGAATCCTGGAAAGGGCAGAGTTCTATGAAAGCAAAGAGGGATGATAAACGTACCTCTCAAGTGAAAATTCGGAAACGTGATATCAACAAGATGTTCTACGAAGGCAAGATTAGGGACGATGATGAAACACCTTTCAAGCAAAATCTCAGAAACATGATTTGAACAGATGTTCTGCGAAGCAGAATAGGGATGTTCATGATAAAAAACCTACTAAAAAAAAAGCTAAGAAACATGATATGAACAATGTTATTGAAGGCAAGAAAAGGATGATGATTAGAGAACATCCCTGTCGCCATAAACTTTCTAGAGCACACTCTACAGTCGAAAAGATACCGACAATTACTCGAAGGTGCTGAAAAGATGCGGTCTTAAGAGCCTGACAGCTCATTGTCACAGCAGTAATCAGCTACCTTCCACGCTACTGAGAAGAGATCAATCGATGTATCATCTACTGACGAACAATGTATACCCTGCTAGCGGACCACCACAGACGAAAAGAGAGGTGTACCATCTACTAGTTACTCGTTGCAACGCTCTATCTAGTTAACTCTGCAAAGGAGAACAACCGATAGCTTGCTTACTCTGGTAACAAAAGATGTGAACAACGGTCGCCTCCAACCAGCACTATTATACTAGCTCCACCTTATACATGACTCCTGACAATGTCTCTCCTGTCACTACGCGATGTACGGACATCCGTTAATGAAAGGATTTAAAATGCTCTGATCACGCTGAGCCAACAAATCCTGAGACGTCGCATATATGGAAAAGTGAGGGCGAATGCTCCCTCTGCCTAATCCTATTCCAGGGATATTTAGCTTATATTTGTAGAAAAAAAAAAAAAAAAAGAAAGAACAGTTGGTAAAAGGTGAGTAAGTAAGTTTCCTCATGTAATACACTTTGTCAAGTTCCTTTTCTGCATACACACCACTGAATATCATCATTCACCGCTCGTCTCATAGCATCATTGAAGTCTATTCATAGATGTCTGAAAGCTAGAAGTCAATACGTGACAGGGTTTACCTCAACAAGCTGTATCTACTGAGCTATTTCTTCTTCCCTATGTTGCATGTATCTCAGATCCAAGCCCTTTTAAACCACGTTTGCGTGGTTAAATCAGACCATGGATTATGCAATAGCAGAATCTCTGAAAAGAGTGACAAGTGGGACGAGCGTCGAGGCAAAAAGTTAAGTATATAAATCGCGTATTGTACAATGGCGCGAAGGGCCTCACTATGCATCCATTAAAAGTGTTTGAGCGAGATAAGATCGAGGCACTTCTACGGCTCACACAAGAAGAGGAGTACCATAGCTTGTATCTACGCACGACCCGATTACCCAGCGTTGAGTTCGTGCATGCTGCATTTTCAGATCGTCTCTGATGGGTGCGAGCATTTCACGAGACCTTGAACGTGGCAGCACAAATTCACATCATTGTCGTATAATGCGCTGTTCTCGTCGTTGAACTAGATTAGATGTTATCTCAATTTCGCAAAAATTGCTAATTGTTACTTAATAAATCGTAAGCTACAGTTCGGTTATTTCCCTTTTCTAGGTTGTTGCATCTAAGGTTGGTCCCTATGTTCTTGACCTGTGTTTGATTATCTGTCTCGAATTGGGATCCAGATATCCGCAACCGAGGAGGAAAATGACCCCAGTCACGAATAGAGCCGTTCTCCTGTCCTTCCCTTTACCAGGCCGCACGTCCGTGCGACCCTGATGGCGCTCGCGACGTCAGAATTTGGGTTACTCAAATCCCCACATGATGGGCCAAGACCAGAGAAACACAAGATGCTTCAAGATTGTAAGTCATATAATCCAATTTCCTCCCAATTGAAAAAAAGCAAAAAAAAAAAAAAAAGTTTTGTGTACAGGAAATCACAGCATACGAGCCAGTCGCCCTCAACCGAAACAGCCGACGTTCGTGAGACTGGGAAACTCCTCTAGTGCTTGGTTCTCAATGCCTCTCTAGTAGTGACCAGTATCTTTTATTGTACACCAGAAGTTTCATCTGACCCTCCATTTTTGCCGACTTCCCTTTGAACCATTAATTGAAGGTTCTTCAGGTACTATTTGTTTCCAGTTTGCCACAGAGAGTCTGCATTCACTCTTGGGAGACCTGATGCGATAGGATTGTTATGAGTGAACTCGACGCGAGGCTCCATAAAAAGATTATATTGGTAATTTTTAAACAGATCCTTATATCCAATTTATGTATGAAAAAAAAGGAAAGTGAGGATCTGGGCCACTTCGACTCCTAATCGCTTGTATTCGATTCTAAAAAGGGGCAAACTTCATGGGAATATCGGCGCGCACCTGGTACCTACCGCCGATCCGTCCGCTTGGTGTGCTCTGTCTCAGGCCCGGCGGACGACCCTGTACTCTGCGGGGGCTGAGCCGTTTCCAACATGGACTTGTCCGTGAGGCCAGCTGTTAAATCATGTAAAAAGTATATATAACTCTCTTCACACCGATAAAGCTGCCCATCTAGATGTTAAAATTAACAAAATAAAATTTTTTCATCGCCCAGCCAGACTGTTCTCCCAGTGCGATATCCCTCTATAACTGTTGCTCGAGTCTATACCAGCTCTAAACATTCACCCTGAGATTCAAGGACATATTATAACACTAACCCGATTCCCTTTTATCGAAGCTGTGTCTACAGAATTTCATAATAACAGACCGTCTACAAACCGCCTAAAGAAACCTAATGATCAATGATCTGGTGGACATCCCCGATCCTACTCTAGAATCGTCTCATTTATTGATTATGGCCACAGTAGTGGCGATAAAAGTTAGCTTGTTTCTCTTGTTTATCTCATTGGAATCCTTCCCCATCTATCTGCTCTCAATGGAAAATGTGCTATCACATATGGCAATTATTTAGACCTACTCCTTCATCTCGCCAAGGATCTTGTTGTGCTCACCGTGTCTCTCGAAATAACTCGCGGCGCTCTGGAGGTGCTCAAAGCCGCATCTCTCCGAACATCAATACACACGGTTATTTAAACATGCCAATAAAGAAAGTAAGCGAAACACTACGCCGCTGCCCTTCACTATCTCATCGGTCCTAGCTCTTGCGCTCGAAATAACGTCGACTCTACAAAGTTTGAAAGAAGGAAAGTAATCCAAACTAAAGTACAAATAATAAGAAAACACATTGCGGGCGAAAAAGCGCTTATAAGCGCCAGGCCATTTTCGTCGGCCTAGTCTGAATTCCGGCAGCAGTGGATGGAGTAGGAAACAAAACACATCACTTAGCGGCCTTACGAAAATGCGGTCCGGTAGAAAACCCAACACAACTGTACGCTTGCGGCAAAATTAAAACATCGAATTACCAACACCCTTAATGTGGAAGATTCATATTAATGCTCAAGCGTTTAGGTTCGCGGGCCCCACCGTTGTAACCGAACGCGGCCTCTCCAGGTTCATCTCCGCCCAATCAGACCAGATCTGACTGAGCCATCCCAAAGAAAATTACCCAACAATTCACATGTGTGCCCCGCGTGGAGCCTAGTTTGAGATATCGAACGGATGGCGCACGGAGATCTCAAACGATCTCCGTCTAGCGCAGAATGCTCTGCTCTAACACATTATTTAAAGCTTGTCCGGATGAAAGGTAATTCTCCGTGTAATGTATGGGAGTTATTTGGATTTTAACGGCTTTGAAACCTTAGTGAGCAAAACATTTGAAAAATCATCAGTGTCGCCTTGGACTTTCGAGTTGCAGGTTATTCTTGCCCCGATGCCTCTAGGATAATAGATTGGCTTTTAACAGAATTATAACTCGCAACGCGAGTTATATAATGAACGTCTACAGCGCGCTTGCCTCCAGATAATCATCCACTGATGGAAAGATACTGTCAGGAGGGAACAAAGAAAAAAGTCATAAACAATCAAGGAAAATTTCTTGAGGATCGGTTCAAGAATAGCGAATGCGCAAACAAACCTATACCCAATGTCAGTACCCAATACTGTAAAACAAAAATGGTAATAGAACTACATGCGGTTCTGGATGAAATATAATCGCTTGCACGGGACCTCCACTCAGAGTATTCCTCTTGGACATATCGCTCACAAAGCGTCAAAGGGCATAGTTTGTCTATCCACAGGCTAATATAACGAATTGTAGTCCTACACCGTTCCGTTTTATGCTCGCACTCTTAATCGAACCACAAACTTCTACAAAAGATCTTCAAGAGTCATTCCCCAATTGTTTTATTTCCCGAGTCATGTGTCAAAGGGATTGCTGAGTCCCCCTGCAGATGTGGGGATTCTATCTCTGTACCAAATCAGTCTTAACTTAGCCGCCTTACAGAGTAAGTCGGTGCTATTAACTACTTAAATAATGCAGCCCCGTGATAGACTGCGACAAAATGACACACATGCTCACCCGCACTCGCGATGGACCAGTGTTTTCTAAGTATCGAAGGATCGATATGCGAGAGTCCCATCAGTTCGTGCTCAAAGCTGACGTAAGATGCGCGCCCAATTACCTTGTGGAAAAAAGTTATACAGCGTCTTGAAGCACCTCTGTCCAGTGTCTTATATGTCTGCGTGCGCAATGCTTCCCCTTCGTATTTGGACCGAGGACCGAGTATGTATCGTTGTGAATTTTTTCCTGTTCCGCGAGATGAACGTCATTCATATTAGGTCCCTGGCTGTCCTTTGGTCCGTCTCCCTGGCTCGACTCCTCGCCATAACATTCTCTCCAACATGCTTGGTGCCGACCCGCCCCGAGCTCTATGATCAAGCGGCATTCTGGCTCTTCTATGCGCGCTTCTATCCAAAGCCAATACTACCGTGTGGTCGCCATCAGTCTCCATGGTTCTACCTAGTTCTCTTCCTGCTGCCCA
This sequence comes from Ipomoea purpurea, assembly GCA_009835305.1. Taxonomy (NCBI): domain Eukaryota; kingdom Viridiplantae; phylum Streptophyta; class Magnoliopsida; order Solanales; family Convolvulaceae; genus Ipomoea; species Ipomoea purpurea. Next base: position 54,789 of record VALG01010659.1, read on the forward strand.
CATTTTGCCGTCTCATTTCAAGCGACATCGTAAATGGGTGTTACTCTTACTCTTACATATCAATAGATCCCTTTTCTTCTGTCCTCTTTCGTACATTGGTCCTTACAATCATGTGCTCTTGGAGATTGCCCTTGAGAAGGTGTTCATCATCGTCCCTTTCCTGCCATTCCCGTAGAAATCTGGGTACTTGTATAGAATTCCGCTATTCGCGACCGGTTTTCCCCATGCAATCTTTGTCTCCGAAAAAAAGGTTAAACCCTGTTTTTATCATTCCTCTTGAGTTTTAGCCCATGAGATTGCGCAATCGGACCATTTCCCACAGGATACCATAACAATTCTATTTGTACAGACAAAAGGAATCTCACATAATGCAAACTGCCAAAAATTGGGGCCTGGGCTACACTGAATCGGACCTTACCCTGAAATTTCCTAAACTACAGAAAAAGAGGCAACAATCATTTTGTCAAGTCTCAGTACCTCAGCACCTGGTGAGGCACCTACTTGATTCCTACGTTATTGACCCACATTGTCGTTCTCCTGAATCTGTGTGGTGTTCTGATCATTAGTTACGATGGATATCTCTTTGAACCGGGAAGGAGGGGTAATTGTCCATCTCCAGGCAACGTACGGGGTCTATGTCCATTACAACCAGCGACGACAACGCTCAGGCAGGGCATTCACCATTGGCCTAAGTGGGGAATCTTGCGTACCATCCGGTCCGACCATGTCTAGAGGTCCTGGCGATTAGCTCATCAGCATCAAATCTCAAATTTTCATAAATGTTAGCTACTTCAATCGACAGCGACGAGAGCCCGGGGGCCAATGTTGTCAGTCTTGGAATTATATGCCGTTACCTGGAATTCTACAAGTTAGAAAGAGCCCTGATGGTTATGTCTTCCTTCCCGCGTGACTGGGAATACAGTCTATCTTGCTCTCACAGACGAACCTAGACAGTCCTCAAACTGAAGAAGCGGAAATTGAATACACGTCTAGTAGATGTGCATTTCCATTTCCTCCGCTTATGGATATGTACTTTATTCAAAAATACTATCGCCAGCGGGTAAAACATTCAACCTCCCAAACACCTCTCGTCAAGCCTATGATCTTGACTGCAAAACACATAACGGCACAAACAATTGGTCAAAAATAAAGATTAACTACTTGGATGACATGTCAAATCAAAACCATATATAAAATTTGCGAAGTGGGTCGGAAGTACATTGGTTGACTGCGCTTTCGTCCAATGTCTGCACCGTATACCTACACAAGTCTGTCTTTAAACACGGAGATCGTTATTGGAGGAGAATTCTGCTCCCTAAAAAAATAAAAACATAAAACCAAGAATGAAGATTAACTCACGACGCGATTATACCGACATAAAGGAAAAGAACCAGAATATACAGATCAAATAGAGGATGATGAATAGCATGCACGGACTTCTCTGAACAGCGGAAGCATCTTCCGCACCGACTGGGAGAAGAGCAGACAAAAACCACACACCCCCAACTTCAAGACTTAAAAGGAGAGCCACGAATAGAACGTAACCCAATCCGACCCACGCGCAGGTAAACCCGGATCCTTGCGAAGCGAAGTCACAATTGAGCCGCATGAGGAAAAGGAAGAATCTTGCTATGCCTCGACATCTGAGAAGGTAAAAAGGTGTAGGAGCTAAATCACGGTGAAACAATTGATAGCCGTCTCGGACACAACATGCCGCTCCCCAAGCGAGCCATGTCTTGTAGAAGAACCGCACAACCTGAAAGCTTGGTTCCATAGCCCAAGGCCGCCGCGGAGAAAAGAATCGAAGCACGAGGAAAGTCACGTTGTGATCCGCGCCCGGAAAACAAATTGGCGAATCTGACCGAGAAATATTGCCCCTGTGTGTATAAAACAGCTAACAAAGTACGTCGCATGTGCCACAGGATGCTTGGAAACAGCCCAAAGAAGATTAAATTGATAAATTCCAGGGAAATCCCGGATAATTAAGATTTCAGGACTGGCCGTAAATTCGGATTAACTCTTAATCAGAGAATTCTAAATCGGACACGCACATATCTTGCGTTCAAAGACTCTGATGGTTTCACGGGATTCTGCTAAACTTCATCACTCAAGGTATCGCATTTCGCTACTTTCTTCATTCGATGCGAGAGCCCAGATATCCGTTGCCGAGAGTCGAGTATTTTGCTTATATAGTAAGACGCCGACGAAAATACTGTGCCCAACACAATGTGAGATTCTCCGACGCTGTTTCTGGCCAACTAGCCTAACGAGCGGTTAATTTGTCGAAGATTCTAAGTTGTTGGGCTTAAAACTAGGTTAGTCCCAAGTATAACCGTTGCCCCATTCTTATAGCCTTCCCAAGTTTTAAGCATCTATAATGGGCAGGCATTCGGCTTCATATATAATATCTTCAGATTGTCTTGAGAGATATTCCTTGCGCGTTTCCGCGCCGTATTATTGGTGGGTTTGGTTGAGTTTCTTTCTGCCTTTTGAAACTGTCATGTGCTTCTCGTTGTCAGCTTAAGTTACCAAAAAAACAACAACAGAGTAACCGGATGATACATAACAATAACGTTGTATTTCCTTACCACTATCCTCGAGATTTGGATATAATCGTAATAATGATTACATCGATTTTCATAGCATATTTGCAGAAAAAAAAACATAGGACATAAAGGAATTAATGATTCCGTAAAGCTATACATAGGAATATAATCTCTCACTGCGGAATCTCCACAGCGGTGGCGCGGAACTGCATCCCCCTGCGTGTTAGTTTGACTTCTCTCGAGTAACTTTTGATTTATCGCTATATCTTTTCTTTGGGGTCCTTATCTCCTCTTTCCCCCTACCCCCAAAAAAATTAATAATAAACAGACAACTATCACATCACACCAAACAACAAAAAAATGAGTCACGTAATCTTGATGTAGAATCCCGGATTTACGGCGTACATAAACCAAGGCAGGCACAGCTGCGATTCTTCTGACTATATAACATTTAACAAA
>VALG01010659.1:57867-71450 GCA_009835305.1 Ipomoea purpurea
ATGACATCCAAAGCAAAAATATAAACAAAAGAAAAAAAAAAATTAAAAGTACTAATTTAAGCTTAAAAATCAGATTACCAATGATGTTTTTAATTAAAGGAGTAATCAAATCTCATAATTATGTTTTAAAAAATTGTTAACCAAACACTCTGGAGAGTACTACTGTACTAGGAAGTTTGGTCAAACCTTCTCGAAGGGCAACAGGAAATTCAAAGAATCAGACGTACAAAGTCAATACAAATGGAAGTGTGTTGGTCTGTATGTTGGCTACATGTAATTAATGAACACGACTTCCTGTAAACATACTACTCCGTAAATATTGAAAAAATGCATTCACAAAAATATAGCATTTTTCATTTTGAAATTATTAAAGAAAAAAAATTAAATGAATAAAAATATGACATTATGTTACTTGAATTAATTCAAAAGAAATTTAAAAAAAAAGAAGATTTTTATAGCACTTTCATATATTAGTGTCAATTAAGGTCAAAGGCGTTATTGACTATTATTCTAATATGTAGTTTGCTCTCCGATCTCTATATCTCTACAGATTGATTGTTGGCAAATAGTTAGTAATACGGCATACATAACTTAAATTTAATTCTATGTTGTTACTTGATGAAATTTAAAAAAGTGGGTTGACTTAATGGATTTGAGAGTTAAACAATGCATTGATGAGATATGATGTCAATTTAATAGCCATATGGTGGCCGGCTTGATCGAGTCGACGATAAATTTCTGATGTAGACTGCGGATAAATGTTTCATTTTTAGTATAAAAGTTTTTGTTTTTTGGTTTTTTGTTGTGCGCCGCCGCGGGGTTTGTTATATTTTTTTTTTTTTGGAGAAAATAAGAAGAAATATATAATTATTAAGCACCGGTCGAAAACAAGGTATACAAAGGGAAAAGGTGAGGATTTAAAGAATCACTCCACGTAGTTTGACATAGAAAGGGATTTTCGGGCAATCCTATCCGCAGATCGGCTAATTAAACATATATTCACTTGTGAAAAGTTGACTTAGCATTAAGGGACCGTATTTGTTGGGACCGTTGGTAAGGAAAATAAATAATAATCAATTTTTAAAAATAGATTAATTTATTTCTGGAAGAAGGGAAGAAAAGATGAATGAAAACGGGGTAGTGTTTTGGAGGTTGGTTTTTACAAGGGAGTCGATGCCACTCTTATCCTTAAAACCTTTTTGGCCACCTCCCGTAGATGCTAGGAGCGTTCGTGGCCTAGGCTTCCATGATAAACTTTGCTTTGATTCAATGTTTGAGCACTTCAAACAAGGAATCCGGCGAGCAAGCTGGCTATGAACACAGGGTACGCTAAGAAGGAGAAGAAGCCAGAGATATTTTGAAGCTGGAAATATACTTCTCGTGTTTGGTGTATTGCTGTGTGTGTAAAAACTTCTACTGCCGCAACTCCTTCTTATATAGGGTGGAGGACGTAAATGCCATTCATTAGGCACTTTAAGGCACCTCCCATACACCTTGTAACAGCAACATTAACCATGGCGTTTGAATTCAGAAAATAAAGCATTGGAATTAATTCAAAAGAATTTAATTCCGTACAGTAAGAATTCAACCCACGTCACAATGAGTTTGTACAGGTGCTAGGCGAAAGTTCCAGTTTCGGCATGTGCCTTGGTCTAGTCTCCGGTCTCATTGACCCGAGGACAAAGTTTCGGCCCCCCATGCACCTCTCTGTGGTCGCTGTTGCACGAGAGTTGTGCCCTCGGTGCACCACAACTCTCGCTGTTTCTCTTGTAGCAGAAGAGTAGTGCCCTCGGTGCACCACAACCTTCTTCGTGTATCTCTTTGTAGCACGAGAGTAGTGCCCTCGGTGCCCACAACCTCTCGTGTTCTCTTGTAGCACGAGAGTAGTGCTTTCGGGCAAACGTGGCTATACAGTTGGAAAATCGATACCGAAGTTTTGGTATAACTTGGGCCACGAGCTCGGGGCTTGAATCAAGCCTGTTTCAAGCTTCTCTTAGTTGGAAGTTTGATTTGCACCCCCCCCCCCCCCGCGCGAGAGAGCCTCTATGCCTATAACAATTCTACAATTCAAAAGAGCTCTTGATATAAGGGGGGAAAAATCTACATTTCCAAGCAATTGTGGACAAAAAGCTCACTTTCCTTCCTTCATTTTTCCAACTCAAAATGGGTCTACTTTTGAGACATCAATATCTCATTCACCCATTATCCGTTTTTGAGCGTACGATATATCAAATTCTTCGTCTCACTACGAAGTATCCGAAATCCACTTTTTAACCCGACCCAAATCGGGAAGTGGGACCCCACTTGATAATTCACAACAAGCCACTTAAACATGCCATTTTATGCCATTTAAGCTATTTTTCCAACATCGGTTTACGTAACTATAAATTTTTTGAAAACTAGAGAAAATAGCATGTTACTAAGACAGTTTTCCATTTTGAAAACTGAAATAATTTCTGGAAATTTTTAAAAAAACTGAAACACTTCTTAAAAAAATTGTTTTCTAGAATGAAAATAGATCATCTATCATTATTTATTATATGGGCATATAACACATTTACTTATGCATCATTGATCATCTTATTTTACTTATATATATCTTCTATCTTTACTTTACTTATTTTAAAACATAAACTTATTTGCTTACACTTTAAAGTTTAACTTATTTACATTATTAAAATTAAGAATAACTCTATATAATGTTTTTAGATTTTGATTAAACTCAATAGATTAATTAATTCAATATTTTTATTATGTTACACGTAATACAAGTTCGGTCTAAGATATCAGATATTGAAATACTCACATATATTAGAATTCAAAGTAAAAAATTATATATTCTTATACATGTTCATTCAAATAAATATATCCAAAAACTTTTACTTTAAAGGAATAAGGCGTCAAATAAGCCACTCAACTGCACACCAAAAGTGCAATTAGGCCATCCGAAACTTGAAAAAAATACAATTAGGTCCCTGAACATACAAAATAATGCAATTTAGACCCAAATATGACATGGTTTACCTAAAATGGGATTTCCATTTTAAAATTAATTTTTAAATTAATTATAAATAACTAATTAATTAATTAATATAATTAATTATTTAAAAAAAAACTAATCTTTTGGCCGTCTTCGTCTCCAACCATGGAGACGGAAGTCGCTTGCAACCATGAAGACGAAAGGTCTCTAGCCACTGAAGACCTTCGTCTTTCATGACCGGGTGAGGCAAAGTCTTCATGGCTGGAGACCTTGTCTCCTCGGCACTGCCACAGCTTACTTCTTCTCCAACATTTGAGACGAATGCGGGCGCTAGTTATGTTTTTATTGTAATTATTTAATTATTTATTTAAAATATTTTTAAGAATAATTTTAGAATCGCGTAATCGCTCTTTTCAGGCTAAACAGTCTATATTTGGTCTTAATTGCATGGATTTTAGTGTTTGTTCAAGATCCAATTGCATTTTTTCGAGCTTGATGACCTAATTGCCACTTTTTGGTGTGTAGTTGAGGTCGCCTATTGACCTATTCTATTTTAAATATTGGCTCAAAAAAATATAATATTATCTAAACTTAAAATTTTTAGGTGAACTTAGCAGGTTATTGGTTCAGATTATATATATTTTTAGTTATTATTGGTTATATACAGATATAATTTTGTTCAGTTATCAAATGTAAAAATTCACAATATATTAGACTTAAAAGTAAAAACAAAAAAAAAAAAAAATTATTCCATTTAAACAAAACATATGTAAAAATATTTTTAAATTATAAGATCTAAAAATCACTCAAAATTAAACTTGTGTTAATTTATAACGTTAATCTAAAAAAAATTGAAAAAATAAGTGTTAGTAAACATTTTTCTTAAACAGAAAACAAAGAATGAAAAACTGAAAATTAGAAAACTGAAAACAGAGAACAATTTTCTGATCCAAGTAAACGACCCTAAGGTTCTAGACAACCAGAAGTTCCTGTATTTCAACTTGACTTATTGAAACTGGAGTTTTAAGCCAACTTAGAGCTCTCGAATTGATTACTTCGACTTCTCTTAGAGAAAAATCACCTCTACACGGCAAACACTCTGCTGCAATAAATTAACCAGTATAATCTCTAAACACCTATCTAAACCCCGTTTTATTGTTAGCCACATCCAAAGTTGCAATATTGAGTTTTGTCCATCTAGAATGAGGTTTCTCCCATTTCACCACAGGTTTAGGTGCTACTGGCTTGGTGCCTCCAAGAATTGACCCACAATCACTATTTTCTACGCTTGAAGATATTGTCTCGCTCTTTCTGCAATAAGCTTTCCATCTGTAGTCCGATTGTTCCATACCATGTCATTTCTAGCTTCCCATAAACTCTAACAATACATCACAAAAGTGCACATATAATCCTTATGCAAAATATTGAGACCTCTTTCCACCCAATCTACAAATGAAATCGTATCAGTTGGATGGATATAGTGATTGAAAAAACTCCAAGTTGTCTTTGCAATTTGGCATTCTACCAAGACATGCATGGATACTTAGGATCAGATTGACATTTCTTTGTGTAAAAATGTCATGTATTACTTGCTTGTCTCATTCCCTAACATTTGTTTTCATATAGTGTACTCAATAGTGGTTGCACACTCTATCACCAGGTTGACCTAGTGGGAACGAAATCCCATACTAAGCATTATAACCTTCAAAAAGTTCTATTTGACACGATATTAAGCTTTGCTTATGTCCACCTTGCGAGGAACGAATTAAAACCCTCATTGCCTTGCCTATTTCATTTGAAAAAATGGTGAGTTTCAAAGGCAACCAAAACATTATCTAATATCACACTACCATGAACAAAAACACCTTGGTCCTGGTGTTATGAAATCAGGCCATTCAAGAGATGTTTGAGTTTGTTAGTTAAATTTTTGGCCAAAATATTGTAAATGACATTACACATAGAGTGCAATTTACCTCAAGTCTCCCCTACATTCAAGCTTAGACTTCTTAGGAATCAAAAAGATTTGCCTAGAGTTTAACCCGGGAGGTAAGTGACAATTAAGAAGAAACCTATTACACATGTTAACAATAGCCTGCCCAAGTTTTATGCAATCATTATTGTGTGGACTATGGTCCACACAAATTGTGTGAACCATATTTTATCTATTATAAAATAATGTACATTTGTATTCCAGGGATATTTATTATTTTTGTTCTGAGTGTACAATATATTGTAATATATTTTTAGTACAAAATAATGTATATTTAATATATTAAAAATGTACTTTTTGTTATGGTCCACATAACATTGCGTGAACCATGGTCCACACAATAATTTGCCATAACATATTGAAATCAGTTGTTATATTATAGACCGCGTGCATAATCGATTATGCACCGCGGCCCATATACGGCGTCGTTTCTTTAAGTAAAGAAACGGCCGCCGTTAGAGTTAACGGAGTCTATTTGTTTGGTGTATTAAAACACCAACTGACACTACAATATATCCAAACCAACACTGCAGTTATATCAAAATGATACTGTAGTTATAGTGAAATGAAACTGTAGTGATATAATGAAACTGAATAACATTTCACATATTTGAGTGGTATATTGTACAATGAAGTTGTAATTATATCAAAATGATCATGTAGTTATGTTTAATAAAATATTGTATATAAAATAAAATTAAATAACATTTTCACATATTTGAGTATTAAATATAGAATGAACTATTAGTTATATCAAAATGAAATGTAGTTGTGTTCAACTGAAACTGCAGTGTATATAAAATGACACTGAATAACAGAGTTATTTTTTGCAAAAGGTGCGAAACGCGGAAATAAACACTGTTAATTTTATTTAACCGCGGTGCATAATATAATTTGCCTATAAATCCAGGAGCCCAATAAAGCCCAATTAAAGTAGAAGTTAATTAAACATTCTAAACCCTGATTAACTCATTAGTGTGGTGTTTCCGGTGTCGACTTTACGACGCCGTAAATCATTCTCTTGCATTTCTAATTTCTAACAGAACCGAAAAAGACACCTCGCAGCTCTCTGACACAGAGAGATGAAGAAACCGGCGGGATCGGAGAAGAAGAGGTCCGGCGATCTCGGTTTAGCATCCAACGGTTCTAATCCCGCCGCCGATATACCTTCTAAGGTAAATAGTCAACTCTCTTCTCCCGCCGATGCTTGTGCATACGTGTGTTTCATATCAATGGATTCATGCTGAGTTCTTTTCAGTTTACTTTTTCGATTTGATTTAAGATAAATTTTTGATTGCTATTTATTGCATCCATTTTCTCAAGATGATCTACGAAAATGGAGGTGATTTTTTTTATTATTATTATTTTTTTTTTTTGGGGGGGGGGGGGTGGGAGGAGGGAGGAGGGTGTTGTTCTCTTTTTATACTTGAAAAATATTGGTATTGAATTCAACGTTGGGACCAATAAGGCATATTGGTTATTTTCAATGCATTTAGTGAATTTACTCTGCAATGGTTTATTGCTTTTAATTCTTTTGAATATGATAGGGAAATCTCTTAACAAATTTAAGCAATACTAGTTAATTTTTAAGTTCTCTTGTGAGCTAGGAATAATATGAATTCAAAGGGTCAAATTGTGTGCGAGGTATAGAGAGGGGTAAGACTGGTTGTTATTGGGGTGCGTATATGATGGTATTGCTACTAGCCGTATACATGTATTTTTTTGTGTAAGAAGGTTGACTTCTCTATTACTCAGTTAAAGATGTTGCCTAGAAGTCTGAGACTAGCCAGTTGAAATGATGTAGTTACGAGTGTATTGTAGTAGTTTTATTTTTCCTTTTATTTGCATCTTTAGGGTTTTAACAAAAAATACAAATCTTTTTGAGAACTGTGGGGATAGGGCCGTTTCTGTATGGCGGCCATGAACATCTAAAATGATGTGATAAACTGAATCCGTGCTGTTGCCAGTGGGTTGAGGAGCTTGATACAGTGGTTGTGTACCATATAATTAACTGCGTTATTAATTACCAAACTTGACACAATAGTTTGTGAGATGCTAGATTGGTATTTCTTTGCTCGACTGTCCGTGTCTCAGAGAATTTAGGACTTTAATGCTATGTTTTTTTTGTTTTTTTTTTTTTTTTGAAACTGCGTATGTTCTTTTTACGAACTTTTACTGATGTTGATTCTCACCTAATCAGAATGAATGGAATGTATAATGTGAATACCTTTTGGTGGTGCCAAAATCTGCAAAAGATTGTCGTTAAGTAAGTAAGCCTATTTGTAAAAATAAATAAAATGGAATCCAGCTGAGCTTCCTTTTGCTCTATGTGGCTGTTGTGGATGGAAGAGAAAATTTCTAGTCCTGTTAGTTTGGAAAATCTTTTTCCACTCTCAAACCTCATTTTCCCACTGTTTCCATTTCTCCAAATGGAAAAAATGCTGCTTCAAATGGCATTTTCACTTTGGAGAACAAATCAACGTGCTTTCCATTTTGTAAAACAACCTTCTCTTGTTTCCAAAACTTGGAAAATTGTTTTCCTTATCACTTTGGAGAACAAAATGCACTTGAAGACAATCTCCATTATTCAGATTTTGTTTTCCATTTTTCCGAAAAATACCATTTAGTGAACAGGCTGTCTCAACTGGAATTTAATTATTTAAAGTTTAGCTGCTGAATATGGATCCTACCTTACCTTATTGGTGGTTTTATTAAGTTAAAAGACTAAAGAACATGCATCTTTGTATGTGCTATTAGTCTATACTGACATTTTCACCATATCTAGTTATTGGTTACTGCTTGGCTGGAATTGTTCCCGGTTATTTCATATTATTATTGTATACTTTCCCATACTGGGCTCATTTTTTTTTTTTGTTGTAACTCTCATTTCTGCATTTTTTTTTAAAAATCTGAGTTCCAGACAAGCTACAAAGAAGGATGTTTTTCAGTCATTTGCTGAGAAAGTAAGAGATCACAAGGACATGGAGTCTAGATGGGCTGTCCTACAGGAAACTCGAGTTGAGTATTTTAGAGGAAAGGATTTTGTTAGCTTTATGCGAAATCATCCAGAGCTTAAAGACATACTGATTCAGATAAAATTTGGAAACTGAAGATATTGCCAATACTCTTCTTAGAAGAAATCTTCTACTGCGTTGTGACCGTGTAGTAAAAACTGTTCGACCTGGGAAGAGAAAGTTGTCTACTTGGCCTGCACACTTGGAGATATACCATGTAAGTGTTTTTCTGCACCCAGATCATCATTTTCGCTTCTTGACTTGTGTACTATAATGTAATACATACACAGTCACCTCTGTGGTAAGCCTCCAACTTTCATTTTAAATTATGCATTTTCCTCATTTCTTATGCCGGAGTCAGTGAATCACGTGAGTTAAAAAGCTACTTAATTTATAAATTGATAAAGTATGTTCTATTATTTTATAAAAATAAAGAAAAAAAGTAACTATATGTACACCAATCTAGATAAGGGGCTGGGCATCTACTGTATTTGGTGTATATCATCTAGTTTTTTATGATTTGAAGCTGAGAATATGGATGAACCCTAGGAAGTCCTTGTTTTGCATCCCTTTGTTATTTGGTATATTTGCATCTCATTTTGTTTAGATTCTTTGTTTTCTATGTTGTTTTGAATTATATGCAGGTTGGTCCCATTTTATTTTGACTGTATATGTTGTATCCCCATTTAGAATATCGTTCTTCTTGTATTTTGTAGTTATGATTTCTCCCCCTGATTTATGTATGCAGGATCAAGTGTTTTCTGAAAATGATGCCTTTTTTGCATGGACATTTGTGAGACGAAGGCCTCTCTGGCAAACCTTCTCTCATTTTCTTGGCCAGTTCTGACACTAGCAATCTGCTTATTTCTGTGTATCCCCATCGGTGCAAGCTGCTTATCTTTACTCATGCGCGGGTCTCCTCCTTCTCATACTTAGCCTTCTTTTATGTAAGTTATCTGGTGCTTACATGTATGTTTCCATTTTAAGATATACAAGCGATTCTGCATAAATATACAAGAACTACATGGGTATATTACCTTCTCAAAATTGCTTCAAGCATCTAAATATTGTGGCTTGGGGCATTTCCCTTACAAAAAATGATTGAAAGAAAAATCTTCAGAGGCTGGTGCTCTGCTGTCTTTGGAAAAGAAATTTGCTAATCAATCAGTAGAACATCAAATTTCAACTTTATTCATTGACATAATTTTTTGGAATTGAGAAAGCCTGTAAGTTTTTGGAAGTTTTGTAATATTGCATTTCGTTTTTGTTCTAGCTTCTTTTTGGAATACAACAAAAATTGAGAATTCTGTATTTTTGAGTGAGAGCTCTATTTTTAGTACTAATGGATCTTCTTGGAAAGCGTGCTGATTTTCCCAACTCCTAGCTGAGGAAGCAACTTGAGATCTATTCAGTTTTGGCCAGAAGGATGAGGCCACTAAGTGGACCAAGGCTTTCTATCAATTGAGCTGTCTTGTTATATTGCTTCTGAGCATCATGCTCCTAATGAGCGCAAGAGCCGTATGTTGACATTGTGTTTGTGGCTTTGTGTACGTGAAAATAAGGACCATTAAAGAGAAAAAAGTAGATACAGAGAAGGAAAGTAGTTATGAACAGATACTGCATTGTAAGAGTCAGTAGTATTAAAGAAAAAAAAACTCAAATAATTATTGGAAGACTAGGAACGTCTATCTCATACAAGAAGAGAAAAAGAGAAACAAATCCATGTTCCCGTCCTTTATCTATATATTTTTTCGTTCAAATCTATCTAATGGAATATTAATGAAAAGAAGCAAAACCACCACTTCTCGAATAACTATAGGCAAAGGGTGGTGGCGATCAAATATGGCATTTTCCCTTGAGTTGAGAATCCGAGTAGATTTAAATTAATGATGAAATCTCGTGTTTGCAGGTATCACAAGCGGGTTTACAATATTATTGATGATGTGCTTGAGTGGTCTCCAAGACTGGCTTTATCAGGAATGATGGAAAAGCAAGGCGTGGACACTAATAGTAGCAATGTAACCGAGGGGTAGCAAAAGGAAGTACTTGAAAAGGTGGATCCCCTTGATGACATTGATGGAGATACAAACCTTAACCCAAATGAGGAGGATGTCGAAAATGCAGAAGATCATGATGAGTCGTCGTAAGTGATGAGTGTTCTTAGTAAGTTAAGCCTGACACATTAAGGTTTTTCTCTCCTTGGCTTCATTTAGTTTATCTATATATAAATATATTTGTTGACCTGTAGAACTTTTGTAATCAAGATTGAGATCAGAATAAATATTATCAATTGAAGATTATAATAGAATGCTTCATTTCATTCCATCCCATCCCATCCATGGTGTATTTGCAAACTGAATTTAATGGATCGAGATGAATCAAAATTCACTGTATTATGTTATAGTGGGTGGTTGACATGTACAGGGTGTAAAGAGTAGATTATGTAAAATAGCAAAGTGTTTTGTGTTGAAATAGAAAATATGATCTGAGTTCATTCTAGGATGGTTGGTTGGTACTTCATTTTTCAATTTTTATCGACTTTTAATTGAATCATAAATGGATATATTAAAGAATTATCATGTATATTACTTGTTTCATCATCTTTAAATATGCACAAGCATCTTGTGCTAAGATGACATGTAGTGACTTCTTCATATGGGGGTCATGCGATCGACCTCAGTGGAGGCGTTGTTGACTCAAAAATGCAAATTTGAAGAGGCAAAATTTTTAATCATTGGCTTTTAATTAATCATAAATGGATATAGTTAAAGAATTATTCTGTATATTACTTGTTTCATCCACCTTTGAAGAGGCAAATTTGCTAGCTGATTTTACGTTATTACCTTTAAATTTAATATTTACTAAATAAATATTTAACTAGAAGATCAATTTAGAATAAAATCAATAGTCAATGGATTATTTATGATCAAATTAATAATCAAGGATAGTGAAAATCAATACTTAAGAGACTATTTATGATTCAATTGAAAGTTAATGATAAAAAATTAATAAATGTCAATAGTTTCATTCCTGGAATTAACTCATGATCTATACCCGTCCATTAAAATTGCAGAATGAAGAAAGTTACAAAAAGGCACCTGACCATTAAAAATTCAAATCTCCACCTGATAAGTCAGGGGATTATGAGCAATTAGCAAAGGCAATGAACAAGATGTCAAATATATGATTTATACAGGAGGTAAAAAAAACAAAACAAAACAAAACCAGCATAAGAATTCAAAAAAAAAAAAAAAAAAAAAGGCGCTTCAAGTTCTACGAAAACCATGTTCAAACCTTAAGACGAAATTGCTCTGCATCCTACAAAATTTAAGATTCTTTCACTTACAACACACAAATATATATGTATCTAAAAGTTTGTTACCGCCCCCTTGAAAGAGCATCATTCATATCCTCAGGCGACGACTGGAAAAGCTCTATGTAAGCGCCTTTCCAAGAGTCATCCTGTCCTTCGCCCATGCTGCTTTTGCATCCTCGGGACTGGCAAACTCCACGAATGCTTCCCCGGTTGGCCTCCCTTCATAATTATAAGTAATATGAACCGTCTCCTCTGCAAAACAAAATCTTTGAAGAATTCAATAATATCATCCATTTCCAGCTGAAAACGGTAGTCCTCTCATCCGTAAAAACCCGTGGAACTTCAGTCTCGTCATTCTTCATCTGATGGTTTATCCCAACACTCTGTTATCACAACAAAGTAACACTCGTCAATACATCACTTTTCAGATGTTGCATCGGGAAACTAGTATTGGGTACTCCAAAAAAAAGCACGAAACAAGTTACGATTGAACTAATGGCAAATAAATAACACATTGATTCCCTATATTGATTCTAAAGATTGAACTATTAATAGTAAATAGCTTCCAAATTTGATGCCAAGATGAAACTAAACAATATGATTATCTATGTTCCATCATATAGGCCCTGTTTGGTAAAATAGTTAGCCTATCAGCCAATTTTAGCTTATTTGACTCACTATTAATTGTTTGACTTGGTTATATAAAATCAATAATAAGTGTTTGGTTAATTAGCTTTTTGGTAACTCCAAAATGCTAAAATTCAAAAAGCTGCACAAAGCAACTTTTTAAATTAGCTTTTTGAGAAAAGAAATTATACCAAACAGCTATCAGCTAAATACTAATTTACCAACACCTTTCTACAATCAGCTAATTTGAGAAAAGATCAAAGCGCTTTGGCACTTTGGCGAGCATAGGGTTTCAAGCTTGCTAATCTTCTTTCAGTTGTTGATCATAGCTTGTAGGTCGAAGACAAAACGCAAGCTCACTATCTCTTTTTGATATTTTATTAGGTTTTGAAATGTTTCGAGCAGTTTTCTTGAGTTTCGGTTTTCATAGAGGGGAACGTATCCGAAATGCGAAAAATGCTCCCCCTAAAAATTTGTGTGCATCATAGGTTATTGGAACACAAGCTCTTAGTTGTCTACTTATCTATAAGGTAGATAAAATAGTTAGGACAACCAAAAGCCTTGCACTTAACCGTAAAACAAATATATAATAGTTGGCATCTTAAACCTATATGCATTTAGAGGTTGCAAAATGAATTCATAGATAGAAACAAGTCAATTCTTCAAATGCCCTTCTCTCTTCCTCAAAGCCCCTTGGAACACATGGTGACCTCCTTCTCTTGTTTTCGGTACAAGGACGAGACCCAAAACTATATTTGTTAAACCTGTCTTGAATAGGTTCACCCATAAAATCACAACATGCTTTTCAATAATAAATTTGCTTAAATTATCATTGGCTCATTGCTTTAGAAGAAGAAAAAAATGCATAAGGCATCAACAATCTATAAATAACCAAACATTAAAAAAAAAAACATTGGGGTTCTAGCCAATTGAAGAACTGAGTAGATGACATAAATTTCTCAATAAGTTAGAAATGTATATATCAATCAAGTTCATAGTCAAATTAACAGTTTTGCCAACTCATTTCGTTTGTACTCTTAGATTTTTACAAATATATGCCTTAGGGTGGGTCTCGTGAGACCATCTCACGACCCTTATTCGTGAGATGGGTCGGAATCAGATGGAAATGTAAATACTTATGCTATAAAATGTAATTACTAATCAAAAATAAATTGTTTGTTACTTATAAGGAAAAGTGTAATACTTTATGAGAAATTAATACTTTTAAATCAAAATTAGAATAATTAGGGGTTGGAATAGTTTACTTATGAGGAAAGCTGTAGTAGTTATGAAACCCAACCCGTCTCATGGATCCCTCATAGGAGATTTTGCCAATGCTTTAAGATTATATTTATTCTTTCTTCTCCTCCTCTTTCTTATTCCCAAGAATTTCAAAAACTCCAATCTGATTCCGCCTCATATGATACGGGTAATTTTATATAAAATTTCGCAACTTTCAACCTAGAGGAAAAATACTTTACTAGTATACTTCAGGGAAGTCCAACATATCTGGGAATCCCTTATCCAACACTTTGATCGTGGAGGGACTAATGTAATAAAGAAGTTAAGATGTCGCACATACTTTTCTATACAGAGGATGACAATAGTTAAAGTTATTTTGCATTATAATATTTTGTTGTCTATCATCATGAATTT
>VALG01010659.1:71927-96575 GCA_009835305.1 Ipomoea purpurea
CAAATATCCCTCTGGGGCCTGATTCTCTGGGAAATGCAAAATCCAACATTGGGAAGGGAGGGGTAATGCCCCAAAAACACAATAAGCTTCCCCGGTAAACCTGTTTTCACCACATGGGTGGACAAAGAGAAGCACATCCAACTTACATGCCAAACCATGCAAGAACTCCACAATCTCACCCTCTGTGCAGCCAAATGGAGTCCAGAAGTCGAAACAACGGGGAAAGGCTGGAGGGGGCTGGCCAATACTACAAAACATCAGTGGAGGGGCTGCGGGTGGAGCGAAAGAGGAGGAAGGAGGATTATACATAGTAGTGAGGCCCGGGACGGAGTTGAGTAATAAGAAGGGCCTGATCCATTATGGCGTTGTTTTCAATTTGGGTAAGCATCAAAATCTCCTTCATCAACAATTGTAAATAAATAAATAAAAACACTTCATTTTTGCGTACATAAACTATGAACAACCTCATTTCAGAATCTCAGATAATAGCATCATTTAAGTCTTACAATTAAAGTAAGAATATTGGAAGCCTCAAGATTGTTCAATGATTGAACAAATACAAGGCTCTATCCCCAAACGGAATGAGAATAAACAATTGAAACCCAAATTACATAAGAAAAAAATCTACTTATTTTCTTTTCGTTTTGGAAGGTTTAGAAGGTAGTCAATTTACCCCTAACACCACAATTTCAACAAATAATTAAGAAGCTCCCGGAAAATTTAAAATAACAAACATATTTCGAGAATTAACATCTTGGGCAAACAAACAAGGGACTCAGACTTACAAATATCTATCCGACTATAAAGCAAAAATCAAGACTATATTTCCTTTGAGAAATTATTTACACGAAATGAAAGATAAACTTTTCATATTAGGAAAAAAAAAAACCCGAAATTGCTGAAATAAACCAAGAACCCAGTTGAAAAATCAATAAATAAGCGAACATAGAAGAGATTAAACTGGCAAAAAAACAACCAGTTAAATTCATCGGACAAAAGGCGGGAATGACGAAGAGGGTTCTTAGCAGTTACCCTCTGTTTATACATTTTCTCAGCTTCAATTCTTCAATCGATCCTCCGTCTTCGTTTTACTCACTCCTATGCAGGGTTTTTGATGTTAATAATTTGGTGTGCAATCATAGGGTTGTGTTATTGTTACCTGCTCAGGCTTCTCGCAAAGGGTCTGCGTGCTTGAGACTTGCAGAACTCGCAGAGGCGGACCTAGACGTAATGCTGCAGTGAAGTCGCTTTGATGAGCGTTTCTGGATCTAAGTCATCGACTCCGAATGGGCCAAGCCGTTTTTTGTTTTTTTAATTTTTGCGCTCATACGAACACTAACGGTTCCGAACCCATGTCAGTAACCGCTTGAGCAGTTACTCTATTACCCCGTACCTACCCGGCCAGCATATACAAAGTTAGGAATCCTCACGTTTACATCGCCGCCTTCGACCGCCGTTTTTAAGCAGCACCCTACCCGACTTAAGTACCCCCCGCTGTCTGACACCTCTCGGAATGTGAACCATTCTTTCAAAGCACGTACCATACTTCCAGATCTAATCTCGTTCTTACACCGAATTTGGCCGCAAATTACAGCGGCAGGCGCGCAGGTCAAATCTAAGTTTCTACATCTTCACATACAGATAATAATACCATAGCAATACCAATTTTCAATGAAGAGCCAATAACATGATAACGACCCCTTCACACTGGTGAATAAAAAAAGACTGTTCGGTGACCTGAATGTTCGTCTCTAAAATGAATGGTCATGATTTGAAAAAAATGCCCTTTTGATTTTGCAGTATGTTTTCAACTGATATTTCCTTATTTACCCCTTATTAAATCAGGTTATGTTTCTTTCTCTAAACGTACCCTTAAATACGCTCTAGTATAAAACTTTACTTACAACCCGGCACATATTTCCGCTTAACTATTTATTATCTCTTTAACTTACTTATTAATTTCTATACAGAAAAAGTTTAAGTTCCGAACCACGACTCTTTCCACATTGTAGGTTAGCATAATGTGTTAACAAATACTACGATAATGCTTAAAATCGCTAGCTAAAAGTACTAATAACAAAATAAAATTTAACATGAACATCCTCTCGCAACACTAATTACGTCGACTAAATACATAAAGCTATGCTCAATGATTATCAAGCAGCAAGCTTGCAAAATCACTTGATTTTTTCATTAAGAAAATAATAAATTTAAGTTAGTTTCTTTTCTTTTCTTGCTTTAACTTAATCTCTCTTTGTTTGACTTATTGAGAACAAAACTTAAAGTATTTCAATTACTGCTTTTATCAAATGCATGGACAACTTCTAATGTCGTGCCGGAAAGTTGGGCCGGAACCAGCGGGCTCACAGTTTGCCAAACTCGGTCATCCATCGTTGCCATCTGTTATACGTTACTTGTTCCCGGGGCCCCACAACCGGAACCGACCGAGCACTACTCTCGCCTGTGTAGGCCGATGAGAGGTTGTGGTGCACGCCGGAGAGCAAAGTTCGTGCAACGGTGAATCTACGTGAGCTGTGTACCTTTCGTGGTTGCACCCAGCACGAGAGCATGTCACTCTTCGTGGCTTGCTGCCCACACAACGACGAGAAGTGGGTACTCTGTGCACCCCAACGGTCAGCAGATTACGCAATCATCCTGTTACGGAATGTCAGATATCTGTTTAACTTCCCACTTTTACAACAAAAGCTCTGTACTATTCGCTGCGTGCACCGAGAGCACCAGCATCTCGCTGCAAGCCGCTGAATACGAACGCGTATGTGTCGTGTTGAACCACAGCAACCCGAGAGCTCGTGACTTTCGTGTCTGTCGCCACACCGAACCACAGAGGTGGGTACTCTCGTGCCCCCGAAACCGTCAGGACGATTGAGAACTCATCTGTTACGGAATTTAATCAATGTGTTTTGAATGTCCAACTTTCTTAACACCTGCCAGAGTTTCTAAATCCTACTTAGTGGTCGAGTTACACGGTGTTAACAACTGTGCGGCCTTTTAACACCATTCAGAATGCCACTCGCTTGACATGCTCATCCGCCTCCCTCCCAACCACCTCATCATAGAGCCAAGAGACGCGCTAAGGAGGCAGTAGAATTTTCCTATAGACCGTGCAAAAACGAAAAGCGAATTCCCAGTCAGCTTCTGCAGCTTCAAAACCTCTGCTTCTACTCATCTTCTTTTAGCCCACTATTCTGCTCCTCCAGCCTCTGCTTTGATTCTGCCGGGGCTCATTCTGCTTTAGGCTGCATCTCCAACAGCAAAGAGTCGTAACAGTTTTACCCTCGCCGGAAACCGTAGGCTACAACACGCTCCGTCGCAACAACCTTGCTCACACACGCGCCATGAGCCACGGGGGGGTCCTGTCCACAGCGGAGGCGCCCGCTTCGCGGCTGCGCTCCGCTCGGACCCACAGCTCTCGTCGTGCTTTACTACAGCTCGCCCCAAAGACCACTCCAGAGGCCCTTTGCTCTCTCTTGACACACCAGGCTTTCCTCTCGCTCTTCGGCCCCTGCAATCCAGACGGTTGTAATCTTTCCGCTACGGATTATTATTAAATTGTGGGGATTTGCTCACCGTTTCGCCTTCTCCGCGCAACACTTTCCGACCGTACCGATACTACCTGCGCGGACCCCTCAATCAGGACCCGACTCACGTCTGACACCGTGTCGCTGGTGGCCAGTCGCGCCTGGTGAATCGAAAAAAGCCTAGTTAGTTTATCTCTCGGACAGTATCCCATTTAGCCATTTAGTGCGCAAACACCCCCTCTCGGCGGCGACTACACTCACCAGCGCTAACTCTTGCCAGAGGAATACGGCTTCACTCCGTCAAAGAAAAGACTTCTTCTTAGTGGCTGCCTATTAAGGAGAACAAAAAATCAATATTCTTACAGTATCGACGCTCAATCCTTCTCCTCTCTTCATTGTTTTTCTCTTCCCCTTCAGTCGATATTCTCCTTAGAACACTAAGCCCAAAGAACCAACTATCGCGTACCGCACTTGTCGTCTAAACTTCACTTTTCGGGCTCCTCTAACAAGTTTACAATGGTACTATCACCTCCTCACTCCTTCTGATGTCTCAGAATCATTGTATGGCTTCTCACCACTTTCAGTTAGGGGTGAAAAATACGGCTCGGGCCGAGTTGAGCCAGGCTTGATGACCATACGCGGCCTGCTGCTATACGGAGATTTACCGCGCCTAAGCCCGTATCGTAGCCTTTTTTTTCAGGCTCAACCTGAGTCAGCCATTAGCCTAGCTAGCCAGAAGCCTGTTTTTAAAGCTCAGGCCTCGGAGCCTACCATTAGCCTTGGCCTGAAAGCCTGTTTAGAGGCCTGAAAAAAAAAAATGGCATCATCCGTATCACACAGTAGTTCTGAACCATCTACTTCTGAGTTAGTATCTCAAAACCCATACACATCCGATAGATTAAGTCGAGTCCTTTAAACAAATACAGGTATTTCAACTCTGAGTTAATTTTCTATTTGCTCTCCTTATGATAAGTGCACTATACTTCCTGAACCTGGGAATTACAAAGTAACCATTAGGAAGGCTCTTGGCATACTTAAGAATATAAAGTAAACTTTCGAAGACTATCCAGTGTCCCATCGCTGAACATCAAATTAAATAAAACACTTGAGAGCAAACTCAATGCTACAAAGCCTCCATCAAATTTCTTAAATAGAAGCCAGTCAGGCAAAAACAATTATGGTTTACTCTTGCAGAATGGAAATATTCTGAATATACCCAACAAGTAACGGCCATAGCAAAATAATCCTTTGGGAGTTACAAGATTTTCCTAATTCACCATATAATACCATAAGTTACTATGTATTAATTATATATTATTAATTATTATTATTATTCTCAGTCTATTAACTAGTCTACTCATGTATTATTATTACTTATTATTATTATCCTATTATTTTATCCTGCATTATTAGTTATTATCTATATTATTATGTATTATATATATTATTATTATTATTATTATGGTATCTATCTATGTATTCATCTATTATTCACTTATTTATTATTATCATCATACCATGGGCCGTTTAACAACGGGCCTGTAAACTTGACCTATTCACTAAATAGTCAAGCGGTAGGCCCCTAAGACACATTGGCGGTCTGGACCTATTTCCAACCCCTAACCTTTCCAGTTTTCTTATTAGCAATACAAAACTCAATAACGCAAGCCTTCAAGACATATTACAACTGGGTTAACTAATTTAAAATAAAGTCCTACTTTACTTTTTTCTTTTTTTTTTTTTTTTTTTTTTTTTTTTTTTTGGGCCAACAACACCAAACACGATTAAAACTAAAACAGCCTACACATGAGTCGATTAGATTCAACAAGGCATTAGAATTCTTAGTTGGGCGTACCGACCGGAGTTGGACAGAGAAGAATCAAAGCCCTGTACTCGTTTCGAGACGCCTAACTTTACTGCACTATCGCAGCTCACGATCATGACAACCAAAAATAATCAATAAATAATCCCTATGGTGGGTTAGAGCGTGCTTGACTTATCAATCAATCGACACTTATGGGTCTGCAGATACATACATTATGCACACGGTTTTAATTGGGTTTTTGATATCATGGACAAGTACTTAGTTAACACTGGAGCACATTATTGGAATGGAACTAATGGTCCAATCAACACCCACAAATTATGTGGAACTAAGTTAAACCCAAAAACGTACATTATGTATAAATACTAAAGACATGGATATACTGCTTTGTGTGATACTCATTAACAGTAATGTATAATAGCAGTACAAAAGAATGTACTTTTAGTATATTCCGCAACATGGTTGACCCCCGGTTGCAGCAGAAAGTTGAAACTTGTGGAGGGGATGAAGCAACTAGCTATTGTCACATAAGAGATGTAATTCGCCAGTAGCGGAATAAGACATAGAAGATTGTATTCTCTGTTGTTTGAATTCGCTGCAAGGAATAGCACTTTCAAGGTAGCTTCGTTTCCCAAGTGTTTGGTTGGGGCCAAAGAATATATAATCGAACATTGATTTTTAAAGACATATAATGATGCCTTCTTAATACATAATGAATAATAATGAATAAAGGTACATAAAGTGAATGAATAATCAACTGAATTATATTATCGATGATAACTTAAGTGGTTGTGTGCTGCTGAGGAAGCCAACAACAACAACGAACAATTATTATTATGGCTACTTATTATTCATCTATTATTCACTTATCTCATGTCAGGTAGTCTATTATTATTCCATAGTTATTACATACAAAGACCATCTTATATTTATATTTATCATTTGGTCTCCCCCACTTAATCCCGACACTGCGGTGGAGACATGGGCAAATGGAGGCATCTTGAGGGCTCCTTGTCCAAAGGCCTCATTGATATTGTGTACTCGCGCGAACTGTACACTCTAGTCTCATTACAATAATCAGTGAAAATTAAAAAAAAAGTGGCTCCACCACAACTCTGTTGTCGAACCATGGTCGCCACAATAATGATCTGTCAGATTTCCCAATTGCAATGCTCACCCCGTTGGCAAGCGCGGATGGGCATAGCCTACCTTACATCCTTACGAAACCCGCAAGGTTCTATAAATTCCCAAGAGGTCCTAATATACCGTTAAGGGGGTGGGAAAAGCTACAAAAATAAGAAAAACGCCATCGAGAGCTAGAAAGATCCAGGGAACGTGAGATGGACGAGCCAAAGTCCTGGAACATGGCTCCGCAATAACTGCTATCCTCGAACTCTCCGCGCCGCCCACCGGGACTCGCGATCGTCAGTCCCTCGCTTCGTCCGAAAGTGGCCCCTCTCCTCTCGTAAATGTACTGAGAGTGTAACTCTCCCTACGGACACTGTCTACGGGGCTTCTGTATTCTATTGGTTTCTGATGGCGCGATTACTGGGATACTACTGCATAGATCTTGGGCTTTTGTCGTGTCCCGGATCTCGCCATGTGGCTTTCTCATTCATGCCGCGCTATGGATCCGACCCAACATCGAGAAACAGTGTGGCGAGCTCTCCTTGCGATTGATGAAAATGGAGCTTGAGGCTCCGGGCAGCATGGCAGCGCCGATCCCGGACGTGAAACCATCCACAAGGCATAAACCTCGTTGGAGCGTCTTTCTAACGGATCGACAGATGCGATTTGAAACAATTTGCAACAGGTCTCTGCGGCTTGCATGCGAAGGTCCGGTTATGAGGGCTGCATGGCGCTGGCAGTTGGCTGAACTGATCTCTCTTCTGTTCTCAATGTCTCCACCCGCGTGCATCTTCAACGAGTCATTATACGGGGTCCTTTGGATCCCATCTCGAAAGATAATTTGTTGATACTGCGAGCCCAGGTTGCCATTAGGATCCGAGCCCGTCGAGGATGTCAGCCGCTGGACAATTCCTTTCTGCGATCCGATTCACACCGGCTTTAGCTACCGGCCATTCCTACGGGCATCCCCTGAATTCATAACACAAATTGGCGACTATATTGGTTCGTTCATCATGACAGACCCGTTCAACTTTGGGGGATCTCGGAAAAGTTACTACCGTGTTCGAGTGAGATTAGATGTGGCGACTCCCCTCAAACGCCGCATGAAACTGAAATGCCGAGATGGATCTGTGCAGTGGCTGACGTTCAGGTACGAAAGGCTCACTACCTTCTGCTATTGCTGTGGAATCCTTGGGCACTCGGACAGATTTTGTCGTACGGTGTATGACGAAGGCATCCTACCTGAAGCCTTTCCATTTGGGGCATGGATGCGAGCAGGTTCGAAGCGTCAGGTTAAACCGGTAGGGGCTCGATGGTTGCTATCTTCAGACCCTGCGACGATAGGGCACACAGCCCTCCCCCCAGCGGGGCCTACACCAGCCACATTGACGGAGATGGAAGATCGAACTGAGATCCAGGGGGATCTTAAACGCAGACGGGAGGATGTGGATGTGCTTCCCCCGGGAACGGATATAACAATGGCAGATACATCCAAAAACCAAGTAACAGCGGGTCTGGCGGACCAGACTCGCCAGGACAGATGAGTTTCATCTGTTGGAACTGTCGGGGTCTGGGCGGTACCCGAACAGTTCGCGAGTTGTTGGGTATGATATCCAAATACCGACCTATGTTTGTCTTCTTGATGGAGACAAAGGCAACTGTTACAAAGATTGAGGAATTGCGAGTGAAGATGGGGTTTGATGGGAAGATTTGTGTTGAACGTACAGGGCTTAGTGGAGGCCTGGCTTTTTTATGGCGGGAAGCGAATGTAGCATCTTTAATGAGTTTTTCTAATAACCACATTGACATGGAAATCACACTCCCGGGGAAGCCAGTATGGAGACTGACAGGATTCTACGGTGAACCGGACAGGACGAGACGCCACGTTACTTGGGACCTCTTAAGACAACTCAAAACCCGATCCTCCTTACCTTGGGTGGTAGCGGGTGATTTCAACGATATTGCCTGCCATTCCGAAAAGAGAGGTATGCATCCCCATCCGACAACCCTCATTGAGGGATTCAATGATTCACTAGGGGACTGCCAACTTGTAGATCTTGGCATGTCCGGCGGCCGGTTTACGTGGTCGAAGGGTCGGGGAACGGATGCGTGGGTAGAGGAGCGGCTCGATAGAGCCGTGGCCACAGTTGATTGGATGGACATCCATGACGAGTTCGGGTATATAATTGTTTTACCAGGCTTCTGATCATTGTGCGATAGTGGTTACCTGGGACGTTAGACATGCCCGGGCAACCAGTCGATCTTTCAAGTTTGAATCCGCCTGGTTGATGGAGGAGGGATGCGCCAAAGTTGTAACTGATGCATGGCGGTTGTCTTCAGGCATGGACTTCCAAGGTCGCCTGTCGTCATGTGGCGAAAGCTTACGGAGGTGGCGGGGAACATCACCGCCAATTTGGCTCTCGTATCCAACACCTTCGACGCATGCTGGACAAATTCCGTGAAGATCGCACCCCATATGGGTGACTCAATTTATGAATGCGGATGAAGAACTGGAAAGATTATTATTTTCAGAAGAAATGTTTTGGCAGCAAAGATCAAAGCAATTATGGCTTAAATTTGGCGATGCAAATACACGATATTTCCATAAGTCAGCCACGGAACGTCGCAGACGAAACATGCTTGTACGTCTAAAAGATCCGAATGAGAACTGGGCAGAAGTGATGCTATGAAG
The DNA here is from genome assembly GCA_009835305.1 of Ipomoea purpurea. Lineage (NCBI taxonomy): Eukaryota > Viridiplantae > Streptophyta > Magnoliopsida > Solanales > Convolvulaceae > Ipomoea > Ipomoea purpurea. The sequence continues at coordinate 81,112 of VALG01010659.1, forward strand.
GCCGAAGTGTTGAGGTATTTTAATTCTATTTTTTGTCCAGTACCAGTAATGCGGATATTTTCACCGGGTTCGGGAACGGGTGACATCTGGGATGAATGAATCTCTTATGCAACCCTTTACGATTGCGGAAGTGAAAACCGCTCTGTTTGATATGGCTCCCGAAAAGGCCCCCGGTCCAGACGGTATGTCACCGGCCTTTTTTCAGCATTTCTGGTCCGGTAGTCGGGCATGATCTGGCTATCTTTATAATTCGGTGTCTGGAAACGAAAGATTTTCCTGCGGGACTAAACGATTCCAATATCGTGTTAATCCCCAAGAAACCTAATCCGACTAAAGTAGCGGACCTGCGTCGACGCTCTGTGCAACGTTGTTTATAAAGTTTTAGCCAAAGTGCTGGCAAATAGATTGAAAGGGAGTTTTGGAACATATTATCTCCCCATCCCAAAGTGCTTTTGTTCCCGATCGTCTTTTAACAGACATACTCTTAGTAGCTGGGGAAATCGGGCATTATTTGCGGAGAAAAAATGGGGGTGCTGTAGGTTGGGCCGCGCTAAAGCTAGATATGGCTAAAGCGTATGACCGAATGAGTGCCCCTTCCTGGAGGGGATGATGAGGGCTTTAGGCTTTGGACGGATTGGGGTGCAGCTTTTAATGCTGTGTGTTACGTCAGTCAATTATTCTATTTTGGTAAATGGAGAGAATGCGGGCCAGGTACGCCCTACACGGGGGATTAGACAAGGGACCCACTGTCGCCTTATCTTTTCATCATCTGCGCTGAGGGTCTCTCAATCCTTTTGCAACAGGCAGAGGGTCGGTGATATCCATGGGTGAAAGTGGCCCGCGCTCCGCGGCCATTACCCACTGTTTTTGCTGACGACAGCTTTACTTGTTTTCAGGGCCACCCAATTGAAGCCATAACAATCAAGTTCTAGATCTCTACTGCATGGCGTCAGGGCAGTTAATAAACTATGATAAGTCCAATGCAATGTTTAGTGCCAACACAACCACGCAAACTCGGGACTGATTTCTGAGTTATTTGGAGTTCATGCAGCCACGGACCTTGGTCGTTATCTGGGCCTACCATCTGTTTTTGGCGTAACAAGACAGCAATCTTCAAGTATATTGGAAGATAACTATCGAGCGCGTATGGGGCTTGCAAGCACAAGATTCGGTGTCTCAGTGCAGGAAAGGAGTATCCTATTGAAGAGTAATTGCCCGAATCTCTTCCAATCTCACATATGTCTCGTTTATCTCCAGCCCCAACCTCTAGTGTCTGTGACCCTTGAAAAATTTTTAATGCTTCTGGTGGGGTGGCGGGGTTAACGAGATATCGGGGTGGTGCCTGGCTTTGTTGGACAAGAATGTGCAAACCTAAATCGCAAGGGGTCTGGGGATTCAAAAAAACGTCCACACACTATTAATATTGCACTGCTGCGAAACAAGGATGAGATTACTTTGAACGCCAACCTTGCGACCTCGTTGGTGGAGCAGGCTAAATGAAGGCAAAGTATTACCCATCCACGACCTTCCTGGAGGCTCAAATTGGTGGAAATCCCAGCTATCTTTGGCGTAGTATAATCGCTGGACAGGAGGTGTTACGGAAGGGCATAGCGTGTCGCATTGGTAACGGGATGGATACTAAGATCTGGGGCTGGCATTGGCTCGCAGACTCTTCTTCCAACCCACTGATCACTCCATGCATTGATGAGTTACGGGAAGCAACGGTTCACGGCCTTCTTGACGAGCATGGGCGGTGGGACGAATCTTTGGTCCGTGATATTTTCCAAGCAGAGGACATTCCTAGAATTTTGGCGACACCTACGAACAACCTCTTCGCTGACAATTGGCGCTGGATTGGTGACATCAGAGGTCGCTATACTGTTCAGCATGGATATCGATTATTGACTAGCATGGAGGTGCATACTGATCCGATTAGCAACTTCCGATCGTGGAAGGCTCTTTGGGCACTACCAGTTCCTCCCAAGGTGAAGAACTTTCTTTGGAGATGCATCCGCGGTGTGCTGCCGGTACGCGACAATTTACGTTTGAAACGAGTGTGGATTGGTAGAGGTTGTCCCTTGTGTGGACATGCAACAGAAACGACTAACCACCTTTTCTGTGAATGTGTTTTTGCGAAGAGAATATGGGAGCTGGATGATGTTCTTCGTGGTCAGGAGCTCTGGGAATTTATGGATCACATTCTAAGCAATCCATCGAAAGAGACTGCAATCAAGATGGCGGGCGTGTTTTGGGTCATTTGGCAAGCTCGGAACGAAATAGTATGGCATGATAAGCTCCCGAATCTTGTGCTTTCACGAAAGCGTCTGATGGATCTCCGGTCTACCTGGTGCACGGCTTACTCTATTCGAGGGATGCTCAATCCAAATTCGACGCCAGAGACACAATGGTTTCCGCCCCCGGAAGGAAAACTCAAATGTAACGTGGATGCGGCTATGTTTGCGGATGGTGCGGGCTTTGCTGCAGTTATTCGCGATCATGTTGGCTCTTTTATTGCAGCGAAAAAGGGTCGTCTGGAGAGTGATACGGACCCGTATGTGGCGGAAGCGCGTGCAGTCTTGGCTGCTTTAACTTGCTTAAGGATCAAAATCTGAATAACATCATGCTGGAATCCGATTGTTTAAATGTTTGCACTGCTTTCAATTCTGTTAGCGTAGATTTTTCTTATGTTGGTTTGATTATCAAGCAATGTCGATCGATTGCTAAAGACATTGGAACTATTACTGTTTCCCATGTCAGGAGATCAGCGAATTGTGTAGCTCATGCATTGGCTCGGGCGACCGATTCTATGACTGGCTCTGAGGTGTGGTTTACCAACCCACCCGATTGTATCTCTGTCCTGTTGAATGTTTAATGAAATCTTTCTGTTTTGTTCAAAAAAAAAAAAAAAAAAAGAAGCTAAAATATATTTTTTAAAATGATATAGGTGGAATTTGAACTCAGGACCAATATTCAACCAACTAAGCTATTGAATTTCTTAGTGATTTGTACAATTGTACCATTACAAAAATACAGACAAAAATATTAATATTATAATCACATAAATCATTCTCAATAATGCAAAAGCATAATTGAAATATTCAAGTCTTGTTCTAAATAATCAAAAAAAAATTAATTTTAAAAAAAAAAAACTTAACTTAAACAATCGCCGGAAATGGAGGAAGCTCATTGGAGAAGAAAGGGTGGTGAGTAAAATACACTAAAATACTCTCATTATTTTACCTATTAAATTTTTTCGGTGAGATTCTGACCGATAATTTGGCGGATGTGACCAAAATTGATAGAAATTGCATAGTCAAGGTACTAAATTAACATTTTTGAAGTCAAGTATTGCAATTAACACAACTCTAATAGTCAGTGAACAAAATTGAAATTTTCTCTGGAGTTTTTTTCCAAAATGGTCCCTTGACTATCGCTCATTCTCAATTTTGCATTTCGACTTTTAATTGCACCCAATGTGGTCCCTTGACTTTTAAAACTCCCCCAAATCGGTCCTCTGTTAGAAATTCCGTCTATTGAATGTTAAAATGAAAGGCATTTTCGTCCGTTTACCTATTATATGCTGCCTACATATACTCTGAGAAAATAGTCGAGAGACGCATTTTGGGAATAGTCGAGGGATCATTTTGGGAAAAACTCATTTATTTATTTCATTTTTGTTTATTTCCATTTTTTTAAGACTCTCAATTAGAATTTCTATAAATTTTCTTTCTTACAATAGTTAAAATCCACAATCAAAAGTCAAAATTTTAAACATTCTGTACAATTTTTTTCCTTCTATCTGAACATACCAACTTCCCTCTATTCCTATCAAGTTTTTAAAATACAGTTCCGTAAATTTCAAAAATATAATACTCATATACTTTTTAAGTTCACACACACACACACACTTCAATAGACAATCAATCACTATGTATCACATTAAACATTATTTTTACCACTAAAAATAATATTACTTTTTTATCAGTTTAGACACCCAAAATGTATGCTCATTTCTTGGTCAGTATGCCTTTAAAAATAAATTATTATTTTTTACAATCAATCGCTATGCTTCTAGCACTTCTTGAAACTGAGAAGTACGCGTCACTTCTCGGTCAATGACAAAATCTTAAAAATATTTTTGAAAATTGGCTTAACTTAACTTGCAAGACCATTAGTTTCATTCCAAAAGTTTGTACAAATATAACTACCATTTCCAAATGCCTATCTACCAAGAAGTACATCATGTTAAAGAGAGTCTACAACTATGGCTATCAATTTTATGTGTTAAAAGGACAAGTAAAATAAAGCCAAATGCAAAAATAATTATTAGCACAAAACAAGCAATTCTAAACTAAAGCCTCATCATTTTTCATTATTACAAGTTCTTGTCATTTGAAGTTTGTTTGTATTTTATATATGAATAGTAATAAATTAAATTTGAAAGTTAAACTTGTTTACCAAAGTACGAAACTTATTGTAAAACTTTGATAGGGATAGAGGAAAAAATTGTATGTTTAGACAGAAGGAAAATTGTAGAGAAAGTTTAAAACTATTTATATTTGTAAGAAAAAATCTATAGAAATTCTAATATGATAGTCTTAAAAAATGGAAATAAATAAATGATTTTTTTCAAAATGGTCCCTCGAGCTATTTTTAAGAGTATATTAGGCATATAAATTATATAATAGGTAAACGGACAAAAATTCCCTTCATTTTAACACTCGAATAGACGGAATTTCTAACGGAGGACCAATTTGGGGGAGTTTTTAAAAGTCAAGGGACCACATTGGTTGCAATTAAAAGTCGAAATGCAAAATTGAGAATGAGTGATAGTCGAGGGACCATGTTGGGAAAAAACTCTGTTAATTGCAACACTTGACTTTCAAACAATGTTAATTTAGTACCTTGACTATGCAATTTCTATCAATTTGGTCACGCCGGCCAAATTGTCCGCCAAATCTCACCGAAAAAATTTAATAGGTTAATTTATGAGGGTATTTTAGTTATTTTACTCATCTTTTTTCTTCTCCAATGAGCTTCCCAATTTCCGGCGATTTCCGGCGACGACTTCTTTCTTCTCCGATGGCTTCTCTCCAAACGGCAGAAAAGGAAGAGATCCAGAAAAACTGATACTGCCTCGTATTTAGAGACAAGAAACATTGTAGCAGCTGCTCCAAATCATGTTTCTCGAACATCTGTTTCTCCAAAATCATCTCCACCATTGACCCTTTGAAATCCTCATATGGGTCCTTCGATGTCTTCACGATCGGCAAGCTTTCCTTCACCTTCCCCTCCAAGCTACACAGTATCAGCTGCTTGAACACCCGACAACCTCGCCGACACCTCGTCGTCAACGACGCTGAAGACCTGAATGTTCTAGAAGCTTCGTCAATTCGATTTCGTAGCCAGAGGGGAGGAGGACGCGGTGGTACACAGTCCAATGGCGGTGGCTTGACTTTTTTTACTCTTTCAACTACTAATTTCTTGCGGAAATATGGCCTTATAGGTTATTATTGCCTTTTAAATTGGTGTTTATTTGGGTAGTTCAGTTACATTACGTTCCTCTAATGGTGAAAGGGATTAAATATTGAATGCAGATGAGTTCAAATTGAATATTGAATGCAACCATGCCACTCTGTCTGGTCACAGGTTTGTGTCATTCTGTTCCTGACCATTGTTGACGAGCTTATGAAAGTAGTCTGTGCTCCTATTCATACTTCCATTTGCATTGCAGTTGGAGAAGAAAGAAGTCGTCGCCGGAAATTGGGAAGATCATTGGAGAAAAAAAAAAGATGAGTAAAATTACTAAAATATCCTCATAAATTGTCCTATTAAATTTTTCTGGTGAGATTTGGTCAACGATTTGGCCGATGTGACCAAAATTGATAGAAATTACTTAATCAAGGTACTAATTTTTGAAAATCAAGTGTTGCAATTAACACAACTACAATAGTCCGTGAACCAAAATTAAAATTTTCTCTTTATTTTAATTTATTACTTATAATTTATTATAATAATAATAATATTAATATTATTATTATTAATTTATTAATTTATAAAGTATTATAACACATGAAGTGTAATTCATAATAATTTATAACTTATTATTATTATTCATGGTCATTTTGATTTTTATGCTAGTTATTTCTTTCTATTATCACGTAAACCAAAAAAAAAACTATATATTGGATCAGGGTGTGGCGGCCTTTTAAGGTTGGAGATTCAACATTTTGAAAAAAATGAATTCAATTCTCATATTTGTAATTGATTTTTTTTAAAAAAAAAACTATATATTAACACCTTTAATTGCGCGGATTGCGGCTGTGATTGAAATTAGACTTCCCCCCAAGTAACTTCCAAATATGTTGGAAAACTTTGAACAGTTAAAAGACGTGGGGTGAGATCTGCCTCTCACAAGTCACCAAAAGCCACCAAATTGGAACCAACCAACCGTCCAGATACAGAAAGGCAGAAACAAGGAAAAAAACAGCCATCTCTGAATCTTCTTGAATCTTTCATCCGTTTATTCATAAACTATCTGGTTGGAGAATTTTGGACCTCAAAATTTTATTTATTATCGTAAAAAAGAAAAACATTTCTGATAATCGGTAAACACACTCCAAACAAATAGCAAGAATATTTTTATTTTTATTATTATAAATATTAAAAATGAGGAAAAGGAAAAGGAACCTTTTTCTTTTTCCTTCTTGAGTTTCCGTCTTTGTCTAGATCACCTCACTTCCGTAACCTGCAAAGAAATCAAAGTTGAACCTGCTTACCCTTTTAGTCTAAGGGCATGAATCTCTAAACTCACCTGCCAATCTCCAGCTTTCTTGAAAACCCACTTCTCTTTTCTTGGTTTTCTCCAGGTTTCTTGAGAACCCATTTCTGCTTTCTTGATTTTCACCAGAGGGTTTGTTGTGTCTCAGTTTCATTGGAATTCTTGATTCTGGGTGTCAGTGATGGGGACTTTGGGTGTAGTGGTTTCATCAATGGTGATGGACTCTCATTCCAGTCCATGCTTTGTTTGGATGCTCTGCCTTCATGTAATCTGAGCAGTGGGGATTTAGCTTTACATAGGAATTCTTCTTTCAACATCACTCTGCAGAAGGCAGATTAAAACCCCAGGTTCATTGGAATTGAGCACTTCATTTCTGGATAGGAGGGGGTTGGGTAAAGGGCAAAGGGGAAATTTCAGCAGTTTGAAGAAGCAGAAGCAGCCAAAGAAGAGGGGCTTTACAGTGGTGAAATGAGTTGGGTGGTCAGTATGAAGAGACATTTGAAGATGTGAAATCAGTAAGAACATTCCATTTGCTTAAAGTTAATGTACTTACAACCAATTTATTCACAGCTCATGAAATGCTCATTGCCTGCAGCAAATTCTCAACTATTTCACATACAAAGCTGTGATGACTGTTCTAGACCAGCTTCAGGAAATGAACCCCCACAGTATCAATGGCTCAATGGGTAAGCCCATCATCTTCCAATGTTTCACCTGTCAAGTTTCCTTGTCATAATAGGGCAACCCCAACCAAGTTGGTCAAGTTGTTTACTTGGTAACCACAAGGTTACAAGTTCGATTCCCGACGGGAGCGGCCTATTGGCCTTGGTTTAAGCCAGTCAGCAATGGACAATGTTTACCTCTTTGTAGTCCTTTACCGGTTAGGATCACAATGCGGGGCTTACTCATACTAACTCCGGGTTTCTCTCGTCACCCAAAAAGTTTCTTTGTCATAATAGCTTAAGTGCTTCTCTACATCATTGAATATTTAAGTCTGGAAAGACTCACCTTGATTGAAGTTGTGAATGACTAGCCGGTACCGGATTGTTCCAAATTTCTGATACATGCATCTCAATAGGCTGTTGATTCTGCAGATTTATAGAAACAAATAAGCCTAGAGATGGGAAGCATTTCATTCGCAATCTTGTAAAAGGTAATCATATACAAACCCTTGAATGCCATTTATGAATTCTTATGCTTACTTCAACAGTATCATAGACATTACCATTGTGGGAAGTGGCAGAACAAAGAAATGGATAAAGGAACAGCTGATTGTCATCTTATTACAGGAAAAACAAGACCTTGCAGAAAGAGTGATGATAACACGACTGCACCTCTATGGAAAATGGATAAAGGTATGAAATCCAAGTACTAAATGTTTTCCACCAACATTGCCTTGAAACTATGCGAAGCACATGGTAAATTGGAATTTAATGCAATTTTGTATCATGTTCCGTTCTAGAAATGCGACCATGATGAACTGTATAACCAAATATCTGATCAGAACTTGGAGGTGATGCGTGAACGACTCATGGAGACAGTGATTTGGCCATCAGATGACACAAATACAGAGGTGGTTGGGTGAAGGAATGGGAGCTCTACTGCCATCACCCAAGTTCTTTCATGTTTTCATTTCATTTCATTTCATTTCTTATGGCTGTAACTTAATAGTGTAGGTGTGTGCTTAGGAGGATTTGCTAAACAGTGTTTTATTTTATGCTATAACAGTCATAAGCAATCTTAGTTTTAATACCAAATGGAAAATTGTGTATAGGAATTCCATGTATCAGTTTGATTCTATTCTTGGATACAAACTATACAAATCTTATGCCTTATGGAATGATGAATCCCTATTGGAAGGCCATTCAGAAGATGAAAAGGGGTTTTAAAAAATTTAAAAAAAAAAATAAAAAATATTTGAAGGCAACAAAAAGGCAATAAAGATGAACACAAAAAAAGTAATGTGCAAATGCCACGACCAAGTAATCTTAAATCACATCATAGGTATTGGATGCATACCATGCTCTTGTTTGCAAGACTGTTTAGTCACTTTCTGGAAGATCCCCAATCCAGGACTCAGATTCAAGCGACTCTTTACCATCCAAACTCACCAGTAATCCTTGCATGAGCATACACCATTAATGAAGTGATGGAAACGATTTCCATCCCTCATAACTATCTCTCTCCCAGTCACTTCAGAAACATATTTACTAAATTCATGGCAATCACCACAAATTCGTAAGTTTTTAATGATCAAAATTTGCCCCCCTGCTCTTACATTGATCAGTCCAAAAGCAATTGCCAGCTTCTCACTGTGGCTAGAGATCCGCATGAGTTTCTCTTCTTCAGATTCATCATGAAGAACCCAACGAAGATCTGGTACATACCCTCTTTCCTTAATCAAAGACAATAAGGAGTTCAACTTCTTGTAAATTTCGACACATTGAGGGTGAGTTTTATCTCCTGCAATAAATTGATGGACTTTGTTTCTGGTCACAATCCAACTCTTTCCTGGAGGCTTTACCAAACCCTTTTCCTCAAGCATGGCTCTTAATCTGCTGACCTCAGTCCAAAGGCCAGCTGCTGCATATATATTTGATAACAAAATGTAATTGCCAGCATTCATTGGTTCAAGTTCAACGAGCTTTTCAAAGATAATATTTGCATGTTTAGTTTCACCATACACTCTACAGCCACCAAGGAGAGCTCTCAATACAGATGCATCTGGTGAAATTGGCATTGAATTAATAAAGTTCCATGCTTCATCTAATAAACCTCCGCGTGCCAAGAGATCAACCACACAAGAATAGTGCACAAGTTCAGGGATCATGCCAAATTCATTAACCATCGAGTAATAAAGTTGCAATCCATCCTTTATCAACCCTGAATGGCTGCATGCAGATAAAGCAGATACAAATGTAACTCCAGTGGGGGAGAATCCATTCTCTAACATTTGAGAGTACACAAGCATAGCATCCTGTCCTCGCCCATGCATGCCATAGCCTGCTATCATGGCATTCCACGAGACAATATTTTTCTTTGGTAAGGCTTTAAAAATTTTCTCAGCATATTGCATACACCCACATCTTGCATACATAGATATGAATGCATTTGCCATTGATAGATCAAAACCAAGTGAGGATTCCCTTCGCATTGCATAAGCATGTATGCACTGTCCTTGATGAAGATGGACAAGATGCGTGCATGAATTGAGAGCATTTATTATTGTAGCCAAATTAGGTTCCACTTGAATAACCATGTGGTGGAAAATCAATAGAGCTTTGAATGGTTCACCGCAATTGACATAATTGGCAATCATAGCATTCCATGAGACTACATCTTTATTACCAAAGCTCTCAAACAAATTCATAGCCGTTGCTTCATCGCTGCATTGCATATACATTTCTGTGATAGCAGTATTAACTTGTGGGTCACTGTCAAGGCATTGTTTTATAGCATAACCATGTATTGATCTGCCCACACATAGAAATGTATCATTATTGCAAGCACTGAGGACTGAAATAATTGTATGAGAGTTAGGTTTGACATCCGTTTCATGCATCTGACAGAACAACTTAAATGCTTGATTGCCTAGTTCATTGTGTGCCAATGCTGAGATCATAATGTTCCATGACATTACATCCAAATTTTTCGTCTTACTGAATATTCTCAGGGCATCTTCAACACAGTTTAACTCTCCATACATACTTAACAGTGCATTTATAGTGTACATGTTATTTCACTCCAAGTTTAATTACCTGACCATGCAGGCTATTCCCAAATCTCAAACCATTGGCGAATCTAAGACATAATGGGAGCATAATCACAATTGTTCTCTCATCTACACTAATGCTTCCACCTGCATTTTGTTTATCAATTTTACTGCTTCTTCAGTGCAGCCTCTCTCGACATATGCAGAAATCATAGAATTCACAAGGCAGTATCTTTGGTAGAAGAAGATTGAAATAAAACATAAGATGTTTCTGTATATCCCATCTCACTATACATGTTTATCAATGCATTCACTACATTGAGATCTTTGTCATACCACACTTCACTGCCAGTTGATGGACTTGCATACCTAATTCAACTGACCAAGTTCACCGCATGCCTGTATGACAACTAGAATTGTCACAAGATCATAGTTCAAACCTTTCTTAAGCATTGCAGAGAAATTCTTTAAAACATCCATATAATCCCCATTATCAAGAAAACCACTTAGCATTGCATTCCAGCTTGCTATACACCTCGAAGCTAATGATTGAAGAACCCTATATGCAACCTCCACATCAAACCTTGAATAAAACCCAATCAAAGAAGTAGAAACATGTGCATTCCAATCCAAGAGTCCATTTCTCAAACAATACCCGTGAATCCCCATCCCAAGCCTAAAGTCCGAGAGCTCCCCAGAAGCAATAAGCAATGACACCGCTGTCCTCGAATTGGGTCTCAAATTTTCCCTCTGCATCTCCTTAACCAAACATAAAGCCACCTCATATTCCCGGCACTCCACGCTCCCAGAAATCATTGCGTTCCAAGAAACCACATCTTTCTCGGGAATTCCATCAAACGCATGGAGTGCATCTTCAAAACTGCCACACTTGCAGTAAAAGTCAATCAGAGCAGTACCCACTCTCACATCTTTAATCAAATGCGTGCCATTGATGTCTCCGTGAATCTTCCTCCCTCTTTCGACGGCCTGCAACTTGCCGCATGCCTTGAGAACGAGAGGCAGTGTAGTGTTGTCCGGGAAAATGCCCAGTGATTCCATCTGGTATATGTCTTGAGTATCGCATTATCGTTTTTCAGCTTCGCTTGGCGCTTGATGATTGAGTTCCATTGTCTGGAGTGGTCGGGATGGAAGTTCAGTGTTGTGAGTGCTTCCATTGTTGCCTCGAAAAGTCGTTATGAGCTGTTAGGTCAACTATTGAAAATGTAAAAAGGAAAATGAATACGTTAAATTATTACAGTATTATTATTTTAAAAATAAAAATTAAAAATTGCGACCCTAGCCCGAGTAAATTAGAGAGGGAATTTGAAACTTTACATGGCGTTTGGTTGGAGGTGAGAAATTATGTGGAAAAGAATTGTAATTTCACGGGAGTTGAATTACTGAGAATAAAGTGAGAATTTAAATTCTAGTGTTTGGTTGACAATAATAGAATTACTGAGAATTTCAATTCCAATGTTTGATATACATGGGAATTGAAAGGGAATAAGTAGTATAAAGTAAAAAATGTCCATTATTGTTGTTAGATATTAATTTTAGGTTAAAAAGGAAGGGGTAATTTTGACTCATCGCTATCTTTTTTTTTCCAGGAATTAAAATACTAGGGGGGACATGGGATTTTAATTCCATGAAAATGAGGGAATTGCAATTCCATGGAATTGCAATTCCCTCCAACCAAACTACGGAATTTAAGGCTTTTGGAATTAGGTGGGAATTAAGTGGGAATGGAATTTAAAATCCCTCCAACCAAACGCCCTGTTATGGTTAAATAACTGAACATAATTGAGATTATTCAAATGGCAAATTATGTGTGGCTACGGTCTATACATTGTTATGTGGATCATAACAAAAAGTACATTATTTTTGTATTGAATGTATATTATTTTCATATTGAATGTATATTATACAATATGTACACTCAGTACACAAATAATGTATATCCCTTAAATACAATGTACATTTTTAATAACTAAAGTACATTATTTTTGTACTAAATATACATTATTTTACAGTATACAAAATATGGTCCACACAGCTTGTGCGAATCATGGTCCACACAGATTGTGCAAATCATGGTCACACAATAATGATTGTATCCAAAATTAACACCCGAAATTCGAACCAATTTTAAAATTCAGGTGGATCCAAAGTTAACGGTGTCGTTAGTGGCACCGTCTCCTCAGCCAATGGTTTGTTTAAAAAAAAATTATTGAAACAACTCAGCGAGTGAATATTCTGTTCTATAATTGTGAATATAGAGTTATTTAATTATGAATATAGAGTTATGAAATTATGAATATAGAGCTCCATAATTATGAATATAGAGTTCTGCAATTGTGAATATAGAGTTCTGAGTTCTTAATTTTGTATATTGAGATCTAAAATTGTGAATATAGAATTCAAAAACTGTGAATATAGATAAGTGAATTCTGCAGACAAATGGAAAGTTTCTACAATGAAAGAAGAATTTTCTTTTAATTCAGACGGTGGTGTTTTGAAACAAAGCAATGCCGTTTTAGACCCGGTTCACCTTGCAAGGTGGACCGTGTCCACAGCATAATTTGCCCGATCCAGCAGAGCTTGATAATAGAATCATTGGGCTCATAATTTATAATGTTGGCCCAAACATAATAATTCAACATAAGCCCACTAGGGCTGTTGTCTTCTACGGAGTATTACATAAGGAATGCGCTTCCATTACTCAAAACCCTAGTGCCACTCTTCAGCTCCGGATTTCTGGTTGATCGCCGAACTGAGAATTCCACCGCCGGCGGCCCAAAATGGTGCACGTCAATTTTACCGAACTGTATGTTTCTCAATTTTTTTTTTTATCCTCCTTTCTCCCACAGGCGTCCTACAATTTTTGTGTCTGTATACACGTTTTTCGTTGATATATTCATGTATGCCTCTATGTGGTATGAATTGATATCTACTTTGATATATAAGTTTTTAATTGTACTGGCATTGTGTGGCTCAGTTCGTTTAATCTTGGTAACTTGGTAATCTCTGGCCTCTGGTCAGTGCATTGTAGTTCAAGTTATTATAATTGCAGTCTTCAGTGGAACAATGGGATTTTCTTATCAATTATCTTAGATTTTCAGTGTTTTGGATCGAAAGCTTGTTATGGGTAATCTGGGTATCTCCTAATGAATGTAATGATAGAATAAGCATTTGTGTGGATCTATGCTGTATATCATCTTGGTGTGTCTATACTGTATATGAAGGTGCTAAGCTTTAGAAATTTTTTGTTTAATCCATTCCAGTTGATGCCAACTGAGACTATGTTTTGTTCTATACATGAACTTTAACAACTTTTAGCCAGACTATTGTATTGAACTAATACAGGCAACACAAAATTCCGTCTTTAGATTAGTAGTTCCAGATAATAACAAATAAGTGCTCTTTATCAGTCTGTTTCTTTATAAGACTTGCTAATACTATGTGCTATATTGAATGTAGATGGGAAGACATTTAAGAAGCCTCGTAGGCCATATGAGAAAGAGCGATTGGATGCTGAGTTGAAGCTTGTTGGTGAGTATGGACTTAGGTGCAAGAGGGAACTCTGGAGGGTTCAGTATGCATTGAGCCGTATCAGAATAACGCAAGAATGCTTCTCACACTCGATGAGAAGGACCCGAGGCGTATTTTAGGGTGATGCCCTTTTGAGAAGGATGAATAGGTATGGCTTGCTTGATGAGAAGTCAGAACAAGCCTTGATTATGTCCTTTGCCCTAACTGTGGAGAACTCCTTGAGCGCCGTCTCCAAACTCTTTGTTTCAAGCTGGCATGGCAAAGTCAATCCATCATGCTAGGTGTGCTCATTAGGCAAAAAGCACATCAGGTATGTCTACTTTATATATGATTTATAGTTCTAGTTTAGGTCTTGCTTTCTTTCTGGGCTTGACCTCTACAACCATTGGTTAACTGTTAGTTAGTGAGCACTGTCATCTATCATTCCTGGCCAGTGAATGATGGCAAGCCAGAGATTGGCCATGGGGTCATGCCACCAATTCATTCAAGGGTATTTAGATAATTTTTATTAGCTGTTCGTTTTTCCAGTTCCTAACCCACTTAGTGCTTTATATTCCTTTCTGCCAACCAAACCATGGAATTATATTCCTTTTGAATTCCTTCATTCCAATTCCCTCTGTTTTGTTTACTGAACCAAACATGCCTTTAATTCTTTATAAATCCATATTTTTTAAGGTTTTAACTATGAATACCTCTTTCTCACTCTGGCTTTCTTCACTTTCTTTCCCTACCTTGATATGGCTTAAAAAGAAAAAGAAACCTAGGAAAGATGATTGCATTCCTTTGCACATTTTGTAGGACATCTATAGCAAAGTATCTGTTTTATTGTCTCTTTATTCCCCTCATTCGTCACAAGGAAGATATAATCTGGTTATTCTATAAAGTTTCTGACTCTGTACTTGTGTTTTTATTGCTTCAATTCAGTTGTGGAAGATAGATTCTATAATGGTGTGCAGTCTCATTGAGAATTTAGGCACTCGGTACATTTAGCCATGGCATTCAAGTCTATTTTTTTTTTGTACTTCAGGGTTGGAAGGCAGGTTGTGAACGTCCCCTCCTTCTTGGTAGAGTGGATTCTCAGAAGCACATTGAGTTTCTCACTGTCCAGTCCCTTTCGGTGCGGGTCGCCCTGTAGGGTGAAGCGAAAGAACCAGAAGGCAGCTGCCAAGAAGGCTGCTGGTGGCGATGGAGATGAAGAGGATGAAGAGTGAGTGAGTGAGGTGCTTTTGTTTGCTAATCAAAAACCAAAGAATGAAATTCTTCTTACATTCTGTTTTGGTTTTTTGTTACACTCTACCTCCAAGTGGAGAGGCTTAGCTTGGAATTTTTTCTCTTTTTGTTTTTACTTTCTATTTATGTTCCTTGTTACTTCAACTTTTAATATCCTTTTAGAACTTTTCCTCAGTGCTCTTCATTTTCATA
>VALG01010662.1:0-14791 GCA_009835305.1 Ipomoea purpurea
AAAAAAAAAAAAAAAAAAACAAACAAACAAAAACATCCCAAAATGTTTTCCATCTAACCAAACAACATAAAATGAAAATTTTCTCCACTTTTAAGAAAACATTCTAATTATAGATCCAACAGTTGTGTGGACCACGATCTAAAACGTCGTTGAATTTTATAAGTTAGAATAATGTACATTAATGAATTAAAATAATGTACTTTTTGTGTTAAAAGAATGTACATTATGTGTTAGAATAATAAAATGGAAAATGACACTTTTCTCTATAACACTTTTTTCCCAATTATTTAAGTGGTTGTTTTCCCGTTGAAAAGTTAAATAGACATATTTACGCTTACTTCTCCAACAAATTATGACAACAATTTTGGTTCAAACTAGATAGACACATATACCAACCAAACCGAAATATTCTTATTATAATTTAGAATCAAAACCCGATATTTATAGTTTATTAAAATTGCAAATCAAGACGGCCGGTTCATGTTCCGAACTGAAAAAAATAAATACATTTATTGTTGAATTTAGACTATTTTAAAATAAAGACGGTTCAAAATCGCGAATCGTATTCGAAACCGCCGGTTCACGGTTCATAATCCAATTTTTTCGATTCATAATTTTAATAAATTAAAATTCAAATATTGGGTTCTGAATTGAATCATATATTGTTCAATCCGAATCGAATCGTGGTCATCCCTACGTATATACGCAATAACTATTGATCTTGGTACTCCTGTCTTATCCACTTATTTCCTGTGCTCCACTATGTATAAATATAATTGATTCAAAACCCTATACACACACCCATCACATGCATCCTAAGTTTAATTCTCTTTCTCTTCCCAAATCCCTATGGTTCTCTTTTGGAATATTCATGTCTTTCTCTCTCTTCTTCTTCTCCTCACTGTCCCTTTCTCAATCTCAATCATAAGCGCAGAAAACTCTGAAACTTATATTGTCAGCCTCCAAAATGACTTGAAACCTTCTGTTTTTTCCGATGTTGATCACTGGTATACTGCCACCTTAACTCCCTTACTTCAAACCCTGTAACCGACAATTACCCATCCAAAACTCACACCCGTTTCCTCCATGTTTACACAACCGTTTCCATGGCTTCTCTGCTAAGCTCACACGAAAACAGGCTCGGCTCTTGAAAAACCGCCCGGTGTTCTCGCGTCTTACCTGACCGCCTCCGGCAGTTGCACACTACTCGGTCGCCTGAGTTTCTGGGGTTGGCCTCCTTTGACCCTGCGTATGTGCCGTCGAACTCCTTATCTGAGTCGGATTCCGGCTCCGATGTCATCGTTGGCGTGTTTGACACGGTATATGGCCGGAGCGGCGGAGCTTTCACGATGAAGGTCTTGGACCCGTTCCTTCTCGCTGGAAAGGGGAGTGCGTGGAAGGGAGAAATTTCACCAAACTGAACTGTAATAGAAAGTTATTGGAGCTCGGTACTTTATTGCCGGATATGAAGCAGGCGCCGGGGATTTAACAGTTCCGTTGACGTAAAATCGCCGAGAGATTCAGATGGTCACGGTACTCACACCGCCTCCACGGTTGCCGGTAGAGCTGTTTCCGATGCCAATTTATTTGGTTTGCGAAAGGGGTCGCCGTTGGGATTGCGCCCAAAGCACGTCTCGCGCCTATAAAATTTGCTGGAAAAAGGGGTGTATGGACTCCGACATACTCGCCCGCCTTTGATAAGGCGGTTTGAGGACGGAGTAGACGTCATCTCCATATCCGTCGGCGGGGAGCTTTTATGTACAACATGGACTCCATCGCCATTGGCCTTTCGGGGCTATGGAAAAAGGGGTTCTCGTTTCTGCTTCCGCCGGTAACGACGGCCCGGTAGGATGACGGTGACGAATTCTGCTCCGTGGATCACCACCGTCGGCGCGAGCACCATCGACAGAAAATTTCCGGCCGATCTGGTGCTGGGAGATGGGCAGGTGATCGTCGGCGCGTCAGTATACGACGGCAGTCATCTCCATGAGAATAACTCTTTGCCCTTAATTTACGCGGAAATGCCTCCGTAAGCCACGGCGGTAGAAGTGGGAGTAGTTTCTCAGCCGCAAGGTGCTTGCCGGAATCTCTGGACAAAAGATTTAGTCGGCGGGAAGATAGTGGTGTGCGATCGCGGCGGAACGGGCCGCGTGGCCAAAGGTGAGGTGGTGAAGAGCGCCGGTGGGGCCGGTGGGTGGTTGCCAACGTGGCACCCCTGGGCGAAGGGTTGATCGCAGACGCTCACGTCATCCCCGGACTTTCCGTAACGGAATCAGACGGCAACAGGGTTCGGGGATACATAAACTCCACCCCAAATCCAACTGCCACCCTGATTTTCGGGGCACCGAAATCGGCGCCAAAACCCGCGCCGGTTGTTGCGTCTTTCTCGTCAAGGGGCCCCGCGGCGAGTCGTTGTACGTTCTCAAACCTGATGTCATCGCGCCAGGTGTGAAACATCCTGGCAGCTTGGCCTGGTGACGTGGCGCCAACGGAGCTATCCTCAGACACGCGGCGCTCGGAGTTTAACATTGTTTCGGGAACGTCGATGTCATGTCCACATGTCTCCGGCTTGCGGCTTTACTCAAAGGGGCCCACCCGGAAGTGGTCCCCGGCGATGCTTAGGTCAGCGCTGATGACCACCGCCTACGTGGAGGACCAGGAAGGCAAGCCGATAATGGACGAGAAATCCTACCAACATCTCCACCGTTGGGACATGGGAGCCGGACACGTAAGCCCGGAAAAGGCGGTCGACCCAGGACTAGTTTACGATATTACCCCCAACGATTACCTCAACTTTCTCTGCTCCTCCAACTATACTGCCAAGATTTGCGGCAAATTGCTCGGAAGGCAGTTAGATGCCCCGGGGAACACCGGAAACCGCCGTGGGATCTCAACTATCCGGCGATTTCGGTAGTGATCGACGCTTCCTCCCCGACATCGACGGTGGTTAGGGCTACGAGGACGGTGACCTACGTCAGCGATGGCGCATCGACGTACAACGTGGAGGTGACGAACCCAAATGGTGCAATGGCGAAGGTAACTCCGACCCAACTTGATTTCACGGCGAAGGGTGAGAAACAGGAGTACGTTGTTGAGATTACGGCGGAGGAGAAATTGGCGGTGACGCCGGGGAAGTCTGTCACGGAGTTGGGAAAGCTCATATGGTCTGGACGGAAACGCCATGTGGTTTCGCCTCTGCTTGTAGTCTGGAAAAGAGCTTACTGAATCTACTGATATATGGGATCTGATCTGAAATTATCCATAAATTCTAAATGAATATCAAGTATTACTAGTTTTATGGATAGCTATAATACATTATATTAATATATGGCCTGCATATTTGTCGTGTTTATTTTATATCTTAATATACAAAATTAAAGAACTCATATTCTCAATTATGAAATTATATATTCACAATTAAAGAACTCTATATTCAATAGTATAACACAATTTTTAAATCTATATTCACAATTTTTAAATTTTATATTAAAAAAAATATCATTGACAGAGAAAAAAGGTGTCAGACGCACATTTTTTACTTGGGTCCACCTTGCAAGCGAACCCGGGTCCATGCATAACAATGGACCGTTTTGCTGTTGGGCCGATGGGCCTTATTTTTAACAGACAAAATCTTTCATGCCTATTAAAGAAGAAATTATAATTAACAAAAAAAAACCTTGCTATAACCCTTTTCAAACCCTAGAGCAGCTGTGGGATATAATAGCAATATCTTCATCCATCAATCCAATCGCATCTGAGAGAGACGCAACCAAAGATGGTGTCGTTGAAGCTACAGAAGAGGCTTTCAGCCAGTGTGCTGAAATGCGGGCGGGGAAAGTCTGGCTCGATCCAAACGAAGTCAATGAAATCTCCATGGCCAACTCTCGTAAGCTTCTCGTTTTCCCTGTGTAGATTTACATTTTAGTTTTCATTTTCGCCAGATCTTATTATCTGCTGAAGATATTTAGGGTTCGTATCGAATTTGTATACTGCTTTCTTCGAATTTGTTTGCTTTTGTTGATATCGGAGTGAAAGGTTTTGGGTATCTTTTAGTTTCGTTTCGTTCAAGGACTATCTAGCGTTGCTTATATGTAATAATTAGGAATCGACACTCCTGTGAGGTTCTAGTTTAGGAGAGTTAATTGGACTTGTGCTGATCGTGTTAGAGTTGTGAAATGAATTAAGAGTTTTACTTGATTACTGAAACTGCTGCAGTGCTGCTGTATGAGGCTGCAATTTTCATTGCTCTCAAAAGCCCACATTAAAGTTATACTTGCGATTGATTAGTGTTTTTTGCACTCTTGATATTGCTTCTTTCTAAATTACTTGTTTTGATCAAGCATAGGCCAGAACATAAGGAAGCTGTGGAAGGAATGGCTTCATTATCAGAAAAGCCTACCAAGATTCACTCAAGATCTCGTGCTCGGCCGGATGAAAGAGGCTAGAGGAAGGGCCGTCACTCTGGATATGGTACCTACACTAAAAGCTTTTAGTCTAACTAAACTGAAATGATTCTTCACATGAGGGCCAATAGTTCTTGGAAATTGGGCCAACTTGTCCCCATAAACTTATTTAAATTGTAATTCCAAAATATTTGCACTCATGTTATAATCATTATCACATGTAATTATTGCTATACGTGCTATACAGTAACCTAGGCTCTGTGGAAAGCATTATTTCTATCATAAACATTTATTTATTACATTGGTCAGTTTTGTTGCTCTAATTTGGGATTGTGTTGTTTAAGGTAAGCGCAAGGGTAAGGGAGGCTAGTTACCACTAAAGTGCTTTGGATGAGGAGAATGAGGGTCCTCAGGCGCCTGCTTCGCAAGTACAGAGAGTCAAAGAAGATTGACAAGCACATGTATCATGACATGTACATGAAAGTGAAGGGTAATGTTTTCAAGAACAAGCGTGTCCTGATGGAGAGTATTCACAAATCAAAGGCTGAGAAGGCTAGAGAAAAGACATTATCAGATCAGTTTGAGGCTAAGAGGGCAAAGAACAAGGCAAGCCGTGAAAGAAAGTTTGCCAGGAGAGAGGAGCGCTTGGCCAAGGTAAGAAAAACTCCTGAAATTTCATTTTAAATATCAGATCCTGCATTTTGCGATTTGATTGTTTGTTGCTGTACTTTACCTTATTTGTATTGCATGATTACCTTTATTCTTATTGCATGATTTATTGACTTATGCTGTTAATGCTAATGTCTCTGCCCCCGTTGTTGGAAAAATTGGCCCTAGGCCACCTAGGTGCCCCTAGGCAAGGGAATTTTACCCACAGGGCTGATTAATCAGCCGACTAGGCCGACTGACTCATCCAACTTGGCTGTGTTTTTTTTTTTTTTGGTATGCAATGTGTATACTACTGTGTTTTTCTTATTATTATTGGAATAAGGTTCAAATTGGCCACGGAATATAACCTGAAAATGCAATTAATGCCACTTAACAGAAAAAAGGTGCATTTAGGCCTTAACACTCCAAAAAGTGCAATTAGGCCACTGAACACTCCAAATGTATGCAATTTCACCGGATAGCAGGTACTTGCTTATGTGGCGCTTATGCGGCAGTTGAGTTGGCATTTTTAATAATTCTTAATAAATTATAACAATAATTTTAAAAAATTGAAAAAAAATAAATAAAAAATAAAATGACGTGTGCCGGCAGCCATCCCATCATTTTTTTTTTAAAAAAAATTTACTATTAAAATTATTAGAAATGCCAACTCAGCTGTCACGTAAGCAAGTAACCTACTAAAATTGATGGTAACCTGTTATTAGGTGAAATTGCATACATTTGGAGTGTTCAGTGGCCTAATTGCATTTTTTTGTTCAATGGCCTAATTGCATTTTTAGGTTACGTTCAGTGGCCAATTTGAACCTTATTCTATTATTATTTAACTTACCCACCTAGGTGTATGGCCCCTGGGTGCCTGATTAGTGCCTAGCGCCGTCTACAACATTGTTTCCACATTTTTGGGGGAATTTAGTTTAGTCACCCAGTATGACCAACTTGCATTTTTTGTTGTAGTGGTGCAAATTATGGTGATGATGTCATTCAGCACCTTAGAAATTTCCTAAATATACATATGTATATATAATTTACATTTATACATTTATTTATGTTTATAAATACAAAATATATGTAATATTTATTTACATATTTATATATTGGTGTGTATATACTTATTTTTGCAATATAACCTAAAACATAAATCTTAACCATGCATGTTACCCAAGGGTATTGCTTACCTTTGAGAATCTAATGCTATTATTGTGAACTAATCGCCGCCTTGTTGCTTTCAAAATCACGTCTTTTTCTGTTTACGTTTGTTGTTACCTTGACATTGAAGTTGAGATTGATGGTTCCATTTATCCATAGGGTCCAGGAGAGCGAGAAGCACCTGCACCGGTAACCCAATCCAGCAAGCGCCGTAAGTTTTCAGGGTTCATACTGTTCATATTCTTCAAATTACTACGTTCGAATTCTTTGTTGATTTGGCTGCTGTTGCGCAGGGTGTCTAAAAAATCAAAGAAGTGAAACCTGTGAAGATGAATCGAAGTAGTGGTGGCTCTTTCTAAGTTTGTGTTAGAGATTATAGTTGCTCCCTGTCCCCCTCCCTCCCCTCCCTCGTGAGTTCAAATGCTTTAGTAGGGATAAGTTTTTTAACTGCTGTATTTTTTACTTTATGCCATTTGTTCAGTTTTAGACATACCTTGCGATGGTAAATTTTGAAGACGAAAAGCATTGTTGCTATTACTCTTTTATCTGTTACTGAGTTATTTAATATTCCTTATGCTTCAGTTATTGGGTGTCTCGGGTATGTTGAAGTTTGTACTAGGTCAGATATTGACTTTGCTATCAGAGCGATATCAAAGCAATTCGAGTTTTTAGACCACTATATAGCTGCAAAGATTCAAGAATACCAAGGATTATAAACTCGGACATTTTGGATATTGTTGCATATTCTGATACGACTTTGTCGATTGTGTAGATTCTCAGAAATCAATATTTAAACCAAATACCTCTAAATAATTATTTTTGTGAATAAAAGAAAAATGTGCAATTATTTATTATTACATTATTTAAAGTTATATATTGAAACAATTTAAATTACATAAAAAATGAAAGTTATACACACACAATTATTTTTGAAAAGTAAATATTAATAAAAATTAAAAATATAAAATTTAAAGTAGACAACACCATTATTACCAATTATTATTATTATTATTATTATTATATATATAACAAATATAATTTCTTAATTTTTAGCTAAACAAAAAAAATATAATTTTACCTTCAATTAAACACTATTTTTTTTTAAAAGTAAATTATTTTATAAAAATCATTTTTTAGAAAATATTTTTCAATTTTCTAACAATAGACTTGAGACAAACTTGGATCCATGGATCGCATTTGCTGTTGGGCCGATGGGCTTATTTTTAAAAGACATAATCTTTTATGGCCTATTCAAAAGAATTTGAATTATACCCTTCTCAAAACCCTAGGGCAGCTGTGATATAATAGCAATATATCAATACAACCGCATCTGAGAGAGACGAGAGCGGAAGCAAAGATGGTATCGTTGAAGCTACAGAAGAGGCTTGCAGCCAGTGTGCTGAAGTGCGGGCGGGGAAAGGTCTGGCTCGATCCCAACGAAGGCAATGAAATCTCCATGGCCAACTCTCGTAAGGCTTTCTCGTTCGTTTTCCCTATGTAGATTACATTTAGTTTTTGTTTTCGCCAGGTTTGTTATCTGCTGAAGCTATTTACGGTCTGTATCGATGTTGAATATACTGTTATTCTTCGAATTTGCTTGGTTTTGATGATCTCGGGCGAAAAGGTTTTGGGGATCTGTTTTAGTTTTCGTTTCCGTTAAGGACTACCCTATGCGTTGCCTATATGTAATACTTATATGAATCAAACGCTCCTGTGAGGTTCAATGTTTATTGGAGTTGTGCTGATCTTGTTAGGGTTTTGAAATGGATTAAAAGTTTAATTGATTACTTAGAAACTGCTGCAGTGCTGCTATATGAAGGCTACCGTTTTTCATTTCCTCTCAAAAGCCCACATTATATGTCATCAACTGTGATACTTTTATGTTATTGAAATTAAAGTGTTGATAACTGCTTCTTTCTAATTACTTGTTTTGCTCAAGCCATCAGGGCATGAATATAAAGGAAGCTGTGAAGGATGGCTTCATTAATCAGAAGCCCTACCAAAGATTAAAAAACCTCAAGGGTCCCGAGCTCCGCCGAATGAAGGAGGCTAAGAGAAAGGCCGTCACTCCTGGATATGGTTAAGCTAACTAAAATGAAATGATTCTTCATAATGAGCCAATAGTTCTTGGAAAATTGGAATTACCCATTTGTCCCATAAACCTTATTTAAATTGGATTCCAAAATATTTTTCTTGGTGGTGCATAAGTATCTAGGCTCTTGTGGAAAGCATTATTTCTATCATTAAACATTGTTTATTACATTGGTCAGTTTGGTTCTCCATAATTTTGGAATTTGGTGGTTTAAAGGTAAGCGCAAGGGTACTAGGGAGGCTAAAGGTTACCCACTAAAGTGCTTTGGATGAGGAGAATGAGGGTCCTCAGGCGCCTGCTTCGCAAGTACAGGGAGTCTAAGAAGATTGACAAGCACATGTATCATGACATGTACATGAAAGTGAAGGGTAATGTTTTCAAGAACAAGCGTGTCCTGATGGAGAGTATTCACAAATCAAAGGCTGAGAAGGCTAGAGAAAAGACATTATCAGATCAGTTTGAGGCTAAG
Organism: Ipomoea purpurea; assembly: GCA_009835305.1. Taxonomy (NCBI): domain Eukaryota; kingdom Viridiplantae; phylum Streptophyta; class Magnoliopsida; order Solanales; family Convolvulaceae; genus Ipomoea; species Ipomoea purpurea. Next base: position 8,780 of record VALG01010662.1, read on the forward strand.
AGGGCAAAGAACAAGGCAAGCCAGTGAAAGGAAAGTTTAGCCAGGCGAGAGAGCGCTTTGCAGGTAAAAAAACTACTGAAATTTCATTTTAAAATATCCGAGATAAAGAGATCCTGCATTTTGACGAGTTTTATTGATTTTTTTGCTGTAACCTTGAACTTTATCCCCTTATTTGGGGGCCCCCCCCTTTGGAAAATCGGCATAAGGGCCACCTTAGGTGCTCTCAGGCAAATGGTAATGCTTACCTTTGAGATTTAGGGAATCCTATTATTGTGAACTAATCGCCACCTTAATGCTTCAAAATCGTCTTTTCTTGTTTACTTTTCTTGTTACTTTGACATTGAAGTTAGATTGATTGTCCCATTATCCATAGGGTCAGGGAGCGAAAAGCGAAGAAAAAAAAAAAGGCCACCTGCACCGGATAACCCAATCCCAGCAAAGCCACAGTAAGGTTTCATGTTCAATACTGAGTTCTATTTCTCAAAAGTACCACATTCGAATTCTCTGTTGATTTGCTCCTTTTGCGCAGGGTGTCTAAAAAATCAAAGAAGTGAAACCTGTGAAGATGAAAGAAATAGTGGTGGCTCCCTTCTAATTTGTGTAGAATTTATGGGCTTATAGTTAAAGGTTTTTTGGCTCCTTCCCCCTTCCCTCGAGACATTTTCACGTAATGAAGATGAAATGAGTTCAAATGCTTTCGTAGGGGTAAGTTTTTTACTGCTGTATTTTTTACTTGTGCTATTTGTTCAGTTTTAGACATACCTTGTGATGGTAAATTTTGAAGATGAAAAGCATTGTTGCCTTTACTCTTTATCTGATACTGCGTTATTTAAATCATGCTTAACAGTAAGCTAAAACCACATTCCATGCATGATTATAAAACACATTTTGGGCATGATAGATATGAGCGAATTTCTAATATAACTTTTAAAACTGGATAAGAATTTTCAAGAAGTTTTTTAGTGTTATTTATAAAGTTATTCTTGTTAAGATTTCATCTGGGCTACACAAGCAGTCTAATATTGTTTCCCAGTAAATTAAACTTCATCTAAATAATTAAATTGATAATCAGGAAGTTTGCAGTGGTTGGCAGATCATTTAACTTCTGCTCTACAAATACTTCCAAAATAATACATGTCAAGATGGTCAAACCAACAATACCTCCATAACTGGTCTTCCATGTACTTCCTGCTTCTGCAAAATGCATCCCAAAACTATGTTCAAAGCTCCAAAGAAGAGAGCCAGTCCTTCCAACCCATGAATGATAGCATTTCCAGTACTTCCGGTAGGGACTGTCTTCATCCGGACGTAGGAAAAGTGCAAACATCTGAACTTCAAACAAATTAAAGATCTTGTTTAGTTAGTTAATTATATCTGCATCATGATATTGCATCTAGTATGATTTGCATAACAAAACAAATGGATATTGTTGGGCAGAGGCCAGTAAAGGGACAACACCAATTGGTGACTAGGAGTGTGAACGACCAAGTCCAACACCTTGACCTAGCTCTCGTAAATGTGACCGTCTATAAAATACTAAGACCGTGTTTGGTAAAATAGTTAGTCTATCAGTCAATTTTGACTTATTTAACTACTATTAGCTGTTTGATTTAGTTAAATAATCAATATGAATATTTGATTAATTAGCTTTTTGTAACGACTTATTGCACCAAAATGTTAAAATTCAAAAAACTGCTCAAAGTAGCATTTTCAATTAGCTTTTGGAGAAATTCATTTTGTATGTAATCAGCTAACAGTTAATTTACCAAACACTTTTCTAAACTCAATCAACTAACGACTATCAGCTAACCGTCATTTACCAAACACTCCCTAAAGTTGTGCGTTCATTGTGAGCTATATCTTCTGGCATAGTGATAAGTCCTCGATATATAACGAATGATTTCAGAGCTAGGTTATGAGTTCGAGCCGAGTAAGATCGAGAGTGAATTGAAGGTACCTGGAGAATGCTTAGGACAAGGAGAAGAATGCCAATGCCCTTGTGCGTTGGGAAATCGCAATCAAGCTGGTTATAGAGTTGCAGTCCAACAATCACAGTAATAAATCCCAACAAGAATCCTGTGCCTGACAGCGATATATTCAGGGTAAACCACAACGGATTATGATATCTTAAGTATTATGCAACCATGCTCCACAAGGCAAGAAAAACCCCCACCCCATATATCCCAACTATCCATGAATCAATTTCATCTTTTTGAATGGCTAGCCGATGCAGCCGCTTGGACGTCGAGAATCGAAAATGATGCTGGTTTTGTTCGTCATGGGAGTTAAGAAGGGATCCTGGTGGGGAGTATTCAGAGGATATATGCAAGAACTCACTGGATGGGTCCTAGAGGGGTTGGGTTTCCAATTGAAAGTAAGTATCATTGTGCATTTTTTGGAGCACAGCAAGGGGTGGGGTTTTTGTCAATGGCAATCACCCTTTGTTGGTTTTATCTCGGAGGCATCGTTCCTCTACATGGTACGTGCAAGATTTGTCCCTTACCTCCTCTTGTCCCTTACCTCTGCAGGGGTATCATCAACCATTGCACGCTAGAGTTTATCTGAGTCCATCGCTGGCAAAACCCATTTACCTACCATCCATGTCGTGTGTATATGTAGCTGATAATAAAAATTGTACACAACATACTCTTTTTGACTGGGTGATACTGCATGTCAATGAATAAAATAATGAAAATAATGTATCATTAATATAACAGATCACGCCACATATAGTAGGCACGGTTGTAAATTTGACCTAGTGCGTCCCATAGACCCGACGCGGAATTACGCCTATAGGCGGCGTCTAGGGGTCCAACGTTGGTCGACTCAGTTGAGTTGGCGGCGAAGTTCAGTCGAAGTTAACTCATCCAATATACGTCTGGTCAGCTCGTTAATGTCATTATTATATATATATATATATATTATATATTAATTACTATACCCGTATATATATATATACTAATAATATGCGCTAGTTATCAGTGAGGTCAGGCTTCTCGTGCAGTGCTGGTCACTTGCACCACTTAGTACGCGTAAACGGTCAACAGAGTGTTGCAACACACAATAAGCGTGTGGTGATGTATGCCTTATGGTGCATTTTTGTATGTGGTGCATTTTACTATAGTTCCGTTTTGAACACTATTGGTGTAAATATTTCCATACTAATGGTGCATCTGCAGACATAGCACGTTAAGCTTACCATTTGAGTTATATATATATATATATATATATAAATATATATAATATATATATATATAATGTATATATATATTATTTACATTATTTTATTGCAGATAAAGCATTGATGCTTAATGTTTATCGTTCTTACCCGTATCGTGAAGCTATCCAAACATTCTGACAAATCATGTTTCTCATGTTTCCATAGGGAGGAGAAGGATTGCGGTAATATTATTTTGATCCTGCAATGCTGCTGATCTTCTGCAACAACGTTTTCTATCCCAAATCCAATCAAAATATTACAACAAAGAAACCCACCATAGACTGCCATTCTGGGAAGCTCAAATTTGCACTCATTCTATGGACTCTATATATACATGAAGGAAACCAAAAAAAAGAAAGAAATTGGGGCTTATCTTCTTCTCACACCTTTTTCTTGGGTGAGGGAGATGAGGAAGAGAGGGTTTAAGGTGATGGATGATCATATCATCCTTGCTTCACCATTCAACCATGAAATTTTGAATTCCCCTGAAATGGGTTTCAAAAATTTGAGTTTCTCAAAAAGTGAGGCGTTGCTTAAAAATTGGTAAATGGCATATAGTTTGAAGGTTAGCATTCTCTGATTGAAATGAAATTCTGTCGTACAAAATGTTAAATAGGTGTGGTGAATTTCACGGTTAAGACATAATGAATTTGTTTTATATCTCTCTTTTTTTTAAAAAGCAAATACCAATTTTGGATTCCACGACTATTAGCAAAATGATAGTTTTAGTCTATATATTTAATTCCTACTAATTTTCATCCATTACTATTATTTTTAGTACTAATTTTTATCACGACTATTGTTTTAGTGTCAAAATTTATTACACCGGTCACCATTTTGGTTTAAGACCTGCCAAAATATGAAAATTATTAAGGGTATTTTTGTCTTTTTCAAATTAAGATCCCAATTTGAGCATGAATAAAAGGATCTAAGCCCTAAATGATGATCAATCCCAATTCACATTTCTTCTCCTCAAATTAAGGTAGGATGAGGGATAACTAGGAATTGAAATTGATCTTAGGGCTTAAAATATCTTTATCATTCTCAAATTGGGATATTAAGTTGAAAAAGACGAAAATACATTTCAAAATTTTAGATTTTGGCATGCCTTAAACGGAGGGGTGACTGTTGTGATGAGTTTTGGCACAAAAATAATATCGTGGATGAAAATTAGTAGAAATTAAACATTTGGATCAAAACTATCATTTTACTCATACTTGTGGGATCAAGATAATTGGAACATTTGCTCCATCTTAACTAAAAGCCTAAACTGATAATTGGATAGACATTAATGGTTATATGCTCACAAAATTGGGTATTTGGTCTTTAAAAAAATAATACTAGTTGATTCGCTTAATGAAATTAAAGTGCCATACATATATTCTTCTTGATCTTGATGGGTTTAGTGGGCGGTCCGCGTTACAATGCATTAATATATGATGTTAAAAATAATTTGAACACACTATTTATAATAGTAGTGAATTTGCTAGGGTAGCATCTTTAATTAGCTTAAGAGACATTTCAAGATCATCCAGCAACTCGTGCGATTTGGGATAACGTTTTCATCCACTGATAACACCATTGTCATCTTGTTTATGTAGCTTTGAAATTAATCATCAGTGCCTGCACAAATTTAAATTTTATTTTTATTAATATATATATATCAATTCAATTGAATAATATGGGGAAAAAAGCATCTTTAGCAAAAAGAATGAAAAAAAAAAAAAAGAGAAGAAGATAGTATTGGAGTTGTATATAGGGTGAAGTTCCAATTTAGACCACTCTCGTCAGACCTGCGAACCAACATGGAAGCACAAAAAACTACTATACGAATGCACACAAATTAAACTACATACTCCATGCCAGGTAGATAATTGTGTGTCATAAATTTTAATTGTGTGCATTCTGGTATGTATAAGTCCGCACAGTGTCAACGAAGGGATGTGGTCTCATTTGATCACTAATCATTTTATATATATAGATAGATACTGGTTCATGCGAATAGTGTTTCTCGTGTGGCCGGTGCAGATTCAACATTATGTAAGTATGCAAAAATGCACCACAGTATTCGGAAATACGCCAAAAAATGCGCCACACTACACCACACATAATGATGCATTTTCAAACACTTTGTGGGTGCATTTATACATATCTAATTGTGAGTGATCGCACATCGGCACAGAAAATACTATCCCCACGAAAACCTGACCCTATATATATACATACATGTAAGAAACATGACCCTATATGTATACATACTTACATGGGCTGTCCATAAGAAGAGGGAGCAAGATAAGCCATGGGGTGACCACAGAAACCGATTTCCTCCTGAGGACCAACCAGGTTGGAGAAGCACATTGTTGTGTGTTCAATTACTCTGTGTGATAAGCAGCTTGCAGCCTATACATACCAAAATTGAAGGGCATATATATAAGTTAAGAAAAATATTCTTTATATCAAATCTTTGCTTATACGAAAAATGTTATATTGGCATTAATCATTCAATTTGTATTGGTAAAAATTTTCTTAAATGTGACATGTTATATGATATAATTGATTTTGACATTAAAACATTTTTACATGTAACATTGTTTGTATATGATGTTTATTTTAAAAAAAATTACTTTTAAAATTGTAGTAAAAGTGCATGCGTACCTTAATGCCGAAAAGCTTGAGTACAAATTGTGCAATGTAGAAAGTGTAGAGAGCTTCAAGGGAACGTTTCTTGCGGTCAAGTAGTTGACTTGGCATCTCTCATATAATCCAAAGGGTTCTCCTTTAATTCAATTCTA
>VALG01010665.1:0-11212 GCA_009835305.1 Ipomoea purpurea
CCGCTGCGCTCCGGCTACGGCTCGAGGCGCGCCGACAGCGCCGCCCACGCGCCGCCGGCCCCCACCACCTGTATAGCTCTCACTGCCGCGCCTACTCACCTGCGGCGGCGGCCCGCCGCGGCGGCCGCCTGGAGTCCACGCTATCAACCTACCTCACTATATAGAAAGCGCTCATAGTGTGGTCATGTCATTAGGTGTGGGTCGTTGGTCGTATCTGTCTCGTTCGAAATCAGTTTAATCTAAACGGCAGTCGGCTAATTCTGAGAACTTTTGTGCGCGTTTTGGTCAACGTGGGAGTGTTTATTGGTAATTAATACGTCCCATTGTCACCTAGCGGGCGACGTTCCGAGATATTACCATCAACAAGTGTTGACAACATTAATCAATAGTGCTAATAACAAACACCACAAGTTGAGAACACACCAATTGGTGGTACTTCCCGTGTAGTTAGTTGGTCAATTACAATGCCGGCCAATATTAAATCAAAGCGGCCCCGAGTCGGCTTCAAGAATACACCGAACACAGTAACAAAGACTGTTCTGACAATAGTGCACAATTAGTGTGGAATAAAACACACAACAGATGACTGATTGTCTCCTATTCCAGTGGTCTTTATGCACGAGCTTTCCCGCTTGCAGTTCCGTTAGGCGTAGAAAATGTGCCGCGAACAAATGACCTGAGAACAAAATCTTGATTAACTTCCGATGCATGTGGCCAGTCTAATCTAATGCTACCATGGCTATAATTGATCCACATAGGTCGCCCATATGCACCCAACACCTAACAACATCGACCCACATGTGATCACTCCTCTATAGTATAGTATATATGATAGCTATATAATAGCGCGGGTCAGCTACCGTCTAGGTGATATATATACGTAACTACGTAGTATAGTGCGCACGGGGTATACGCGTACCTACTCAAGTGAGGCGCGTAGAGTGTGTCCGGTGTGTGGTGTCTGGTGGATGTGTTAATAAAAACTGGACCAACTAATCTAACTCAAACCCCTATATTTCAGAGACCAAAGGAATTCAAACCCTACCTGTCTCTTTTTCTTATAAACACATGCCTCTACCCAACTTAATCTAACTCATTTCTTATTCAACTAATCAACCATTTTTATATAGCTCAATACGTCAAACATGTTTTATCACATTAATTTATTTTCATATTTCTTGTTATGAATATTTGTTATAAAAGTTTCGATGTGTTTATTTTTCGCCCCCTATCCAATAATATTTGACACCTATATTTCTTAATTAATTAAATTAATTAAGTTAATTTTTTTTAAATATATCGTTTTATTTAATGTCTTCGCCTTTACTCGCGCGAAAAAATGTTCTGAATCCATGCCTTATTTCGCCCCCACTCACTAAGAATCCTGAGCTCCGTCACCCTCGTTTAATAAGAGGGATGAAGTTGCAAATCTAAATCATGATTCCGAAATTAAAGGAAAAAAAAAACGTGCATTTTTTTTTTATTTTTTTTTTTTTTTTTTTCTTTTTTTTTTTTTTGGTTTGTTTTTTTTTGGTTTTTTTTTTTTTTTTTTTTTTTTTTTTTTTTTTTTTTTTTTTTTGTTTTTTTTTTTTTTTTTTTTTTTTTTTTTTTGTTTTTTTTTTTTTTTTTTTTTTTTTTTTTTTTTTTTTGCTTTGTTCATGGGAATTGACTTCAGTTCTCCACCCGTGTCCAAATTTAGACCACTTATGGTCCTTCAACTATCAAATTTTAACCACCCATAGTCCTTCCAGGGAGCATCGCGGTTGGTTAATTTGAAAGTTGAAGGACTATGGATGGTTAACTTGGACCATTGATGGTAACAATTTGAAAGTCGAAGGACCAATGTGGTCAATTTGAAAGTTTATGACTAAACATGGCAAAATCACTATACTCGTAGGACCCTATATGACATTAACACTTTTTTTTTTAATTTATCTTCATTTTAGGCTATTGATTTTAACAAAATTAATAGCTATGATTAATCCACATGTTTTATCTGCTTTGATCTCCTAGATTCTCTTCACTATATATATATATATATATATATATATATATATACTATATATATATATAGTAGTATAATATATATAATATATATTAGAATTACATTTTATGTAAAAACAGGGCTTAAAATACAAACGTGTTGGACATTTCTGAATCGTTGGATTTTGAATATCTAAAGGTTGATTAAGTTTTATATTTTTGTGTGTTGTGTCCGCCTGTGTGCACTGTCGTTTATGGACGTGTGCACACTGCCCCAAATTTTATATATATATATACAATATATATATATATAGTAATATATATATATATATACGTAGTATATATATATATATTATATATCGATGTTTTATTAGTCTATTAAGTAGTTTGGTGAACAAAATAACTAGAAGTTCTTAGTCAGCTCAGATATTAATGAGATAGAGGAATATACCATTATATATATAAGAAATTATGTTGCTCTGAATAATACTAACACATCAATTAGGATTCTGAGTTAAGTATATATGGACAAAACCAGTTAACGTCCGCTTCAAGAAGCACACGACTGAGAGGACATCAATTATGGCCAGAGAAAAACATTGTTTCCACTACTATGAGGTTAAATTAGATTTCTTGTAAGTTTTATTAGATAACGTGAGACTACATTTATACTAACAATATATACATACCAAGATGAGAACAAGTAGTGTGAGGCTGGTGAATCTTTTCTTGCGGATTGCACTTTGATCGTCTTGGACTTCGTTGTTTATCTTTGGCAGAAATCTGCAGCCTGACAAGTATCCCTTCATATCCTATGCAAGGTAAAACCACAAAACATATATTACATTGTACGTGATCCCTCAAGTAAGACAACCCAAGCTCGCTACGTGCAATTCAAGAAAGTTTATTAATTTTAAGGTACGTTTTCATTTTTCTCTATCTTCTCGATCTTACTTACATTTGGAATCTTGATATAGCCACTTGGAGCCAAGTGATCCTGCATTTCAACAAAGATACAGAAAACTAACCGCAATAGCAAACCAATGAATTCATGGAAAAATAAAATATGCGCCCTATATATATATACTAATGTTTAAGTGTATTCACCTATTTACGTGAAAATCTTTGTAAATTCACACAAGTTACTACCCGAATACATACATACACACATGGTAGATTGTATGTATTTATGCTGACGAATTATACATAATCTAGTCAGCGTGTATTCATTAATAATTTGTGTGTATTTACTAAGGATATGATCTCACCAGAAGAAGTGATCCCATCATTTAATTATTACTATATAAATAGAGTGAGCGTCCTTTGAGTCGAGTATTATGTATATATCTAAAATCTAGCTTGTCATTAATTACTTGAGTATCGGAGTGTATACTCCCTTTTCATAATACTGCCCAATCGTTCCCACCAGGAAATTTCTGCACATTGAATAAAAAATTGTGATGATTAATTAATCAATGTTGTTTAATTTTAATTCTTGATTATATTATATTGTATGTGTGTAGCTAGAACTCGATCAATAACAAATGTGTGCAGCTTTAATTTGCATTGCTTACTCCGCAAGGAAAGGTGGAAGAATGACCAGCATTTGCCTCCTACTGAGATGAAACTCTTCACCTGCAGTTTTTATCATTCATTCAGTTGTTCATATATATTATATATATCAGCTCAAATGTGGCCATGCCTTAAGTACCGTCATTGCGGTCACACCATTAGATATGTAAACATCACAAATAGTGTTAGAAACGCACAACAATGAAATATACCATACCCCACAAATGCACCACACATCCAAAAAATGCATCATACATCTCCACACCTAATTGTGTGTTTTTGAACACTGTGTGGTGCGTTTATGCATACCTAATTGTGCATTTTGGTGATGCATACCTAATGGTGCGTTTTTTGATGCATTAGTTTATTTTTTGTAGTGTGTTTCCTAAAACTATTTTGTGTGTACATACCTAATGATGCGCCACACTAACCGCACGTTAATATATATATTATATATATATATATATATATATATATATATATATATATATATAATAATATTATATATATATATATATATATAGTATATGTATATATATATATATATAAAGGATCAGATGAGGATACTTCCCCACATGAGAATGACCGCCTTAGCGAAATGCGAATCAAACAGCGCGCGCCACGTGTTAACATTCATTGATTCGTGTGCACCTACTTTCACCTACAAGTGTGTAATTTTGCCTCTATTTCACCTACAAGTACACCTACTTTCACCTACAAGTGCATTTAATTTTGCGTTGTTAACATTCATTGATCAGGTGCACCTAGTTATTACTATATGTTCACCTAGATCTGGACACGCGAAATCGTGCCAATTTGTTTGCATATTTCTTTATTTCATATAAAATATATAATTGAGGGACCAAATGTGCGATTTTTCTACTTATTATAAACAATACTATGTGAAATTCCACTTTTACCCATGCTTTAAACGGTGTTAAACGGTCATACAGACAGAAGGACCAAATCTGTTTAATGGTCGAATAATTGAGGGACCAAATGTGTTCAAATTGGGAACTAAGGATGACATTGCAGAATGGGCACTAATTGAGGGGACCAAAAGTGCGATTACCCATATATTATATAATATATATATTATAATAGATATATATTAATATTATATCCTAGTATAGTATATATAAATATATATAGATATATAATATATTATATATATATATATATATATATATATATATATATATATATATATATATATATATACTTATATATATACTATATATATATATATATGAGGGTTCCAATGAGAACACTTGCTTTGTGAGAATGTGAAAATAAATCGTGTGAATCCATCTAATATTATTTAATGCGTATATCAATCTAGATCAATCGCATTGCACACATTTAATGACATTTGCACACACTTAATCTAAATCAATCTAGACCATTAAATTATTAGATTGATGCACAAGATTTGATCTCACATGTCACATTGACCAATCTAGATCAATCGCGTTTGCACACACTTAATCTAAACCATTAAAATTAATTAGATTGATGTACAAGATTTGTTCTCACCTAAGCAAGTGTTCTCATATAATCCTAAATGTGTGTGTGTGTATTCAAATGAGGACAAGTATATTATAGAGGACTATGCAGACAGAGGTAGCCGTGTGCCATCAGTCTGTATGTCGTGCGCAGGGCCTAAACAATCTGCCAGGGCCCCCAAATTTTGAGGCCCCATAATTAAAAAAAATAAATATTGTATACTATAGTGTATTAAGCTGCATATATAGGCCGCAGTCGGCATTACCGCAACACCGCTATTACGAATCGCATAACACAATACCCCTGTTTTTTCCTTTGCTTCGGCATTATTGCTATTACGCAAGTACGCAACCCTCTACCCTATGGCTTACGTATTTAAATTATTTATGTATACATTATATTAGATTAGATTATTACTAATTAAGTGCTTCAATGGCTTTATGTATTTAAATTATTTATGTATACAGTATATTAGATTAGATTATTAGCTAATTACTTAATTAGCTTGAATTCGTTACGAGTATTTACACATTTATTGAAAGCTCTTAATGTTATTTAACACAAATTACAAATCTCACAAACAGACTACGAGTGATACGATGACGCAATTCGATGGAATTGTCAATTCTTCTTGATCATACAAAGTCACAAATTTTTAAGTTCTTCAATTCTCTTAACATGTAATTAAAATTATTTAACATTTCACCATTCTTGTTTATTGTTTTATTTACATGACTTGATAATTCTTATTTCAGAATAATATATATTCAAGAATTTGTTTTTGATTAATTCTTTGTTCAAAAAGTTTCTAAATAAATTCTTATTTCTTAATTCTTTTTAGGGTTTTATAATTATTATGTTTCTAGAAAATATTCATATGGGTTTGAGAAGCGTAAAAAGAAAAGAAAAAATGAGCAACTAACTCAATCTTAAGAGGGAGCTCTTGAAATTCATTACAAAAGAAACTCAATAGATGTGAAAAAAAGATGATGCCAAGGAAAAAATTGTTAGATGCAAATCTTCATATAGAAGATCAAGATGATTGTAAGATCGGAAACTTTTTAAATGATAGTGTGTACAACGATGATAGGTATCACGATGACAATGAAAATAATAAGAATGTTGATAGTTGTTTAGATGGTGTTGGTCACAATGATAAACCAAATAATTCGCTTTTATTTGACATATATGATCCAAGAAATTGGGATGCCATGATTCTAAATTAATAGATATTCTTGTGTAAGATTCTAAATTGTTGAAATCTTACTTACGATCAAGTATGTTGCAAGAGTGACTCAATGGATTAGCTTTAACCTCTATTGAAAATGAGATTTTGGAAAAAGATGATACTCAAGAGTTTGGTGGATGGTTGTGTTAAAATGCGACGCATGTCACTTTTAAATGAAATTTTAGATTTATTTTTTATACAATATTTAGTTTTTGAATTTTTGACACAACTTTTGAACAACTATTATTTATATATACAAATTATTTGAAAAAGGGACCCAATTTAAGACATTGCACAAGACCCCATTTTTTTTTATTGGAACGGCCCTGGTCGTGCGCATGACCTAATGTAGTCGTATGTCATAGTTGTATGACGTGTGCATAGGGTTGACAGGTGTAGTCGTGCGCCATTAGTATGTGTTGGTCCCGGTAGGGTCGAAAGGAGAGTCTAGAGGTGGGGGGGGTGAATAGACTCAATTCGATTTTTCACAGAAATAACTCCTTTCGGGTTATTATGCAGCGGATATGTTGAAGAGTTGTAAAATTGCTTTTGCACTGTTTGTTGCTTATAAGAACTTTCGGTTTGGAGGGCTATGATATGCAATGCACGAAAATAAGGCAGTAAGAAAATAGAGAGAGAGAGACGATAAATTTTTTATAGTGGTTCGGCCAACTGTGCCTACTCCACTCTTCTTTCGCAACTCGTAAAAGGTTTGCACTATCACTCCTAGTACAAACTATGACAAGCTAGCTTCCTTGATCACTAAACTGGACAACTACTTGAAGGTTTTTCAACTCCTAGAGTTTTACTCCGCTCTATCAACGTCTTCTTCAGAGTTGAGGGTTGGAAGAAAGAATTTGCGTGGTTCTCCAACAGGTTGAAGTCTTGGCTAGCTAACTGGTTGAATGATGGATGATCAACTTTTACAAGGGTGCAAGACTTCTTCAAGGTTGTGAAGGTGAAATCTAATGGCTCTTTGAAACTTCACTAACTTGAATCACTGGTTTTCAAAAGCTTGGAAGAATGAACTTGTATAAGGAGCTTTTGTATGAATATGAACAATTGGTGAAAACTAGCATCTTCTACAATGGAGAAGATGAGTATTTAAGGAGAGAAAATATCCATTCGTTGGAGGGAGATGGTATTTCAAACCTATGGACCAGTGGGTAATGTCCGGAGAGCTTGGTGCATTAAATGCTCCATTAAATGCGGTTGTACCATGTAGTCGTTGGAGGCAAGAACTTCTGCAAGTTTTGTCTTCTAGCTTCTGAAAAGTGGTACAATGACATTTAATGCACCTTCTTAGGATGATTCATCAGTTGAGACATAAACAACATTCTCTTTGAATTATGAGAAGATGGATTGTATTGGCAGTCTGATCATAGACTTAACGTCTTCTTCACGAAAGATTGCTTTCGTCCTGTAACGGGCGTCCTCTCCATTTGTTGAAAATCCGAGAGGTAGACTCTCTTGCTAATGTAGCTTCTGTTTCAGTCATTCGATCTACTTTCGTCCAAGGAGTCCTAACTAAGCGATCGATAATCGGTTTCGTGTGTTTGACTATCTTAACACGAATTACATGGTGAGTTATGACACCTTTCGTCTAGAACGATGGTAGCAAAAGAATTGACAAAAAGTAGGGGTCTACAATCCTAAGTTACATTGGTATCATCAAAATCTTAATACATATGTTCCTAACAGTATGTATGTGTATACATGACCTAATGTAGTCGTGTGCCATATAGTTTGTATGTCGTGCATATATTTATTAATTATAGAGTATGAGTTCGAAATCTGATGTTTTACATGTATTCTAGTATGCTATTGTGTATTAAATTGTTGCATGATACTAATTTATGTGTGCCGATTATTTGTTCGTACAGTCCTCTAATATATAATATATATATAATTATATATATTATATATATATATTATATATATATATATATATATATAATTGAAACAGACATAACATATATTTGGACACAAATTAAAGAGATAGATACAGCTTATTAGCTTAATCATGCATGGTTTGATCAACAAGATTCTTACCGGCGGACCCATCGCATGTCTCAATCACTCCTCTGCCGACCATGTTGCCCTGAAAACCAATTCAGCCAAATACTTTGAGTCATTAGAATCATATAGGCCCACGTTAACACGCATGGTTGAGTTATAACTTATAATGCACATAGATCAAATTAACAAATTAACAACTGTAACTCATCAAAGCGTTATAACAACGTATACACTGACTTCAACAACAGATTTTTAACCTAAAAACAACATTTTCTTAACTATTGTCTATGTGTGCGTCCATTCGTTTTCTTTAATTTTTTAATGTAGAACTCTTCCAACACTCTCATCAAAGTAGTCAACCCAATCAATTATAATTTAAGATTGAGACAAGGTTACGCCTAAACATACCAAAGTCGAGTCTCTAAATAAAATTAGGCAATAGTACACATAGCTTAAGCCAACACTAGTGCCAAGCAAACAACTATGAAACAGTACAATTAGTCTTCTATAAGATAACAGATAATATTGTAATAGAGTCAATAATACTAAAAACAAAATTTGTATAAGATGGATTAAAAATGTAATAATTTGGCAACTATACTGGTGGAACCGTGTCCACCTTGCATGGTGGACACGGTTCCAAAACTATTCATAATTATGAATTTATATAGTCAAAACTTATTAACATATAATTTTATAATTATGAACATAGAGTTGTTAACGTCTATAACATAGAGTTGACGAACACTATGAACATATAGTTTTTTGTAATTATGAATATAGAGATTCAATAATGGTGAATATGAAGTTCAAAAATTATGAATATATAGCTTTATAATTATGAACATATAGTTCTGTAATTGTGATTATAGAGTTCAATAATTATGAATATGAAGTTCAAAAAGTTATGAATATGTAGCTTTATAATTATGAACATATAATTCAGTAATTATGAACATAGAACCGTGTTCCACCTTGCAAGGTGGATATGGTTCCACAGCATAACGATTGTAATAATTTTATATGGGCTAACAAAATATTACATTTTCATTATAAAAATATTATATTTTAACAAATGATTTTAAGAAAAAAGTAATACTGTCAAGCACCTTATGCTCAGATGGTATGTAGTGACCTCTCTCATATGAGAGGTCATGAGATTGAGACTTAGTGGATGCATTGTTGACTCTTTGTTTCATTAGATTGAAAAAAGTAATGTAATAAAGTGTAGAATACAAAAAAGGAGATAAAAGTGATCTCTTTTTTTCTTTTTTTTTTTTTTGGTTGAAAAAAGGAGATAAAAGTAATACTTCTTTTTTTTTTTTTTTTCTGGTTGAAAAGGAGATAAAAGTAATACTTTTTTTTTTTTTTTGGTTGAATTGTATTTTTATTCAGGAACAAAACATGGTGCCGCAAAACCCCAAAAATCATAGATCAGGACAGTTTGGATAGAGTCTGATTTTAATGAAATTATAATCATAGAGATGTTTTACTTTTTTCGAAAAAAAAAGTAGTATTACAGAGGTTTTTGCAAAACAGCATTGTGGATCATCACCTGGGAGAGAGCAACCATGTGGTAACCTCCTTGCAGGTGTGCCATTCCCTTGATCTGTAATATAATTCAATTTTAAAATACTAATACAGTGAGTGTTCAGAAATCCTTAAATTTTCCAAACCACAGAAAGAAGGAAAGGCGATTCATCATCACCTTGCTACAAGCATCTTTAACCTGCATAGTAGGTAGTGATGAAAAAACATTATGAATAGAAATCAGACATATAGATTCAAGAATATAATAATCCAACTACAAATTAAATGCCAAAAGTATGATAATTAAAGTAATGGTTTTGTAAAGGAAAAATTGTATTTTTGGTCATACAATTATACCCGTGGTATGGACTTAGTTTTTATATGCGTGGCTATAATTAATCCTAAATTATGCATGTAGTGTGATTTTAATTTAGTTCTTGAAGGACAAAATCAGACACTTTATTAAGTGACAAATTGGTGGCAAAAATAGTCCTCAGGATACCAAAAGCGCTACATCGTGCATAATTTAGGGGTTAAATGGTCACACATATAATTCAAGGACTAAGTTTGTGTTGAGTTTGTCTCATATAGAGATTAGGAAATATAATAGACCCATTGTACAGGAATTGGACAATGTCTATGAATATATTGGTTGAATCCCCAAAGGATCGTATCACCACAATTACCCATCGCTATGATTAAAGAATAAGTTTCACTCCTCCCGTGGATGTAAGCACATTGTCAAACCACGTAAATCTTGTCTTATTTTTCTTTCTGCCCTTGTTATTATTTCTTATTCTTGTTAATCTCAACAGTTTGTATCACGGATATACGGATATAACTGAATGATAGAAAATATAATTTTTCCTTTTATATATCGTACTTGGCTCTCCATTGGCAATCATCCATGAATCACGTAGTCCATTTCCAACTTCCCTTCAAACCAAAATTGCACACATACACAAACATATTTAACATATGTAATTTGATTAGTTACTTTACCACATACTAAAAGGGAGAAGATAATTTACACGCATGATCCTTGAACACGTAACAAGGATTTAAGTGTCTGGGTGTAATAAAGACTTCCTGAATCTTGGCAAAACATTGAAATACCTGCGTGAAAACATCACAAAGCATAGTAATATTCTTTTATAATTATCACAAATACGCCTTTCACATGGTAGTGCATGAAATTTGATCTGAACTCAAACACCTCTTTTTATCGAAAGTTAACAGGTATACAGAATCAGTTTTTCTGTGTGAACTGCATAACTATCAGTGATTTCAGAATTAGGCATTATGTACAAGTTGCACAATTGTAAGTTCGAATCGGTCATTACGAGTTGTACAAAATAGTTTGCAAGTTTGCAC
>VALG01010671.1:0-36678 GCA_009835305.1 Ipomoea purpurea
GATTCATCCTTCTGTTGAAGCTTCACAAATTGGGGAAGAAATCTAAAGAGTGCAGAAAACTCTGATGGTGCAGCAGTAAATGAACACAAGACATGGATACTTCTCAGGTCACAATGGCAGCTCAAGATCTTGAAGCCAACTCTGAGAAGGGTTTATGCGAATTTGATTTGAATCAAGATGTTTACTCAGAAGATACGGATCAGCCTTCAAGGGCAGTAGTGGGCTCCTGACATGCCAATTACTTTTTGCAGCTTGAGGGGAGTACTGGATGGAAAGGATCTGCTGTCACAAGTGCTTTTCGTCCAGCAGTCTTGTAGAATCCCTGGAAGTGACAAAGCAGTTGTTCCAATGCTGAGTTGATGCAGCTCAAAGCGCAACTGGCTTCTTGGTATTGATCTAATTTGTTTATGAACTGGAGAGTGAGTAGATGTATGGGATTTTTAATATCCAGAGAACAAAAATACTTTGTACATAGCTCTTCTTCTTTGGGATCTTCTGTTGGAGAGCAAGTTCCAAACAATGAAAGGGTTGAGTTGGATCTTCAATCCGTGTAAGTTGACGAATGTGAAGCTCCATCGGATTGGAGGATGGATCGACAAGGCTTTCCCTCGCGCGTAAAAGCCCCTAAGTCATCTCCATCATCTTCTTCATCATCAAAGCAGCTTCATTACTGTAATTGTTTAAATGACCAACCTATTTTGTCTTATGATTCTCAAGTCTCCTTATTGTCCCAAATCTCATCAGATTTGACATCTGTGGTATCCTCATGGGCATGAAGGTGGGTATAACAAAAGAGCTTCTTCACTCAATCCATGCGCCTGACATGGAAGTGCTTTCGAGGCCATTCTTGATGGTAAATGGCTGCTTTGGAAGGGATCTTATGTTTTCTTAGCTCACATCAGTTGTTAACTTACAGACAATGGATTACACAGGCCTGTTGCACCGTTTTCTCATCTACAAGTTGGACCGTGGCTACCCTGCTGGTCCATTCAGAGAGTTCCTGTTAATACTCGAATATGTCGGTCCTCATGCGTGCTCCTTCCCTTTTCTCAGCAACCATTCATTATTAGCATTACTGGACCGCTCCAACAAATGGGGTTGATGGCGTCAAGGAGCAGCTTCGATCTCAACTCTGGCTTGACATCTGAGGCTGGGAACAGAGATTTGGGAGGTTTGAGGCAAATTTTCAATCCACTTCAGCCAATGCCTATGCCTATGCCTATGCCTATGGCAATGCCAATGCCAATGCCTATGCCAATGGACAGTTACCTTAAGCCCAATTCACAACCATCGACAAGTTTGAGTTCGGTGGGAAAAGAAAAGAACCAGATGGTGGCTTGGAACCTTACCCTTTTAACATCATCAACCACCATGGAAATAGACCTTTGCGTTTCCCTCTCACTGGAATCAGTTTAGGATATTTATGACAGACAGACAGGCAAATGTTCTTTATAGCCATAGATTATTGAAGATAGGAAAGCCTATATTGATGTAGCGGGGGAAGAAAGATTATAGAACTGAATAAAGACAGGATTTATGACTGTAATATGATTCTTGAGATTAATTCCCAGAGAACAAGTATAGATGCCAGGTTTAAATTGTTTCAAATGTTAAACGTGCTTTTTTTTTTTCTTTTTTAATTATTCCTTTGGAATCTAGAGAGCTGTTGCAAACACAACTTACAGTAGTTGTAATCACTCATTTACATCAATCAAATTTAGATGTGTATCTTCTGTTACTCTTTCTTTTTGTGGTTGAGAATCACTGAATCACATAATGCAAATTTACCTTTCTTTTTTTATAAACTCATGGGATCATGGCTTTACTCATTACTAATGTCACTGCTGTTATTTCTTGTGCTATTTTCCACAAAGACAATCTCTTGCCCCCAATTTCATCCAAACCGATTAAATAGGATGGTGGTGATTCAACAACTTAAGTGAGAGAACCAAGAACGGGTACCCACAAATAACTCACCATATTGTGCTATTCTTATTTACCAAAGTTTGTCATGATTCCATTAACTTAGGTTACTTGGCAACCTCCACAAAGGATGATGCTTCCAAGGAACACTATGCTTTACAATAAGCGACTCACATTCAATGGCAGCAGCAACAAAAACAAAAACTCAGATGGTAGAGATGACCCCAAAGATAGACAAAATTTGAGGGCTGATACAACCCAATATGTGTGTAAATGTATAAATGTCATTGGAATTTGCAAGAATTACAACATATCATTGTGTTAATTCAAGGTCGACTATTAAAAAAAAAAAAAAAAACACACACATCCTATTGCTATTGAAATCCAGGAAGCAGGCTGGAAGGTGGTCCAACTTCCTTCTATTGCATTTGAAACAGTTACTTTTGGTATCCACTCTGAGAGTCAGGGTCAGTGAAACTCCATCTTCTGGTGTTCAAAAATATAATAAATTAAACCTTTCACTAGACAATCCTTTCAACCACGAGGCAAATCACTGTGTATCTGGCCTATCAAAGGTCTTGCTGTAAGCTGTTTACCTTCTCTTGTACCTACAAATAATAACATTTTAGAAAGATAAGTTTTACAGATCACAGAAGTGGAGGAAGATTTGACACATCCATGCGTATAAATTGTTTTACCAATCTGGATATTACATCAAAACTAGTAACGAGGATAACAATTTTAAGCCAGGCTCTATGAATGTACAAATAAAATAATGGTGATGTTGAAACAAAATATAATCATATGGAATTTAGGATAGGAGGCATATTCCAATTAGAAATCCAACTATTGTCAACTAAAGTTTTAAAGGTCATATGCTCAATAATTTAAAAAAAAAAAAAAAAAAAAAAAAAAAAAACTTACAATGGTAAAGACAGTGAAGAAATTTATAATTCAGATTGTCATACCTTGACTTGCTTTTGAATGAGATTTCTTCTTTACCCCACCAGATGTGGTCTCTTCTTTTTCTCCTCACTCATATCAGATTTGAAAAGTTCTCGCATCTCCTCTGTCCTGGATTGAGTTACTTTGGTAGGTCGTTTTGTTTTTTTCCCTTCCTTTCTTATAATCTTGCCAGCATCAGCTGCCTTCTTTGCAGCTTGCGATTTTGCCCGACGATAAGCTAGATCAACAAGGGTAATTCCCGTCTTGTCTTTCTTTGTTTTCTCATTTCTCTGCAAAATTCCGCTTATTTATTATAGCTTTGCTATTATGGTGCAGGGTGCTAAGAGTTAGGAAAGCTCAATGTCAAACTTCAACAAGATTTCTTGTGGAGGCATTTTTATAAACCAGTGCTTAAGGTAGACACAAGTATCCCCTAATTCATTCTCCACAATTTCAAAACAATTTCCAATTCATATCCCCAAACAATTATATATAAATAACTATATATTATATATATTATTTAATGGTCTAGTATCATATTAAGTGTGGGCGAAGGGAAATTAATGTGTGCAAACTCTTAATTGGGTTTTGCACACATTTAATTTCCCGTTCGACCCTTAATCTATCTAGAGAACATTAAAAATATTCAGATGGTGCACACGATTGTTCTCAGACTTCTCCCTAAGCGTGTCTCATAATGATTCTAATATATATATAGATATATATCATATATATATATAGTATATATATCATAAGTAGTTAATATAATATATAGTATATACCTTCTTTGGATAAGCTAAGTCTGAGTAATGTGACTTTATACACCACCAAAAACACTCTGAACTAAATTAGTATACTACTGGGCTGATGCTACTGTACTAGCAAAACTGTTTATTTGATTATCAGTGACTTATTCACAACAAATATATGCATATAAACTAGCATTAATACCGGACGATTAAGTGTCACAATCAACTTTGTGAAATCAATAAAAAGGGTATTTGCATACTTCATCTGAACCATTTTCGTCTTCTAATAGTTCTGCGGGAGCTCCAACTTCTCTTGCTTCTAGGCAGATTTTTCTGTCATTGCATAAATAATCATTAAGAATTAGCAGGATGAGCAGCACAGTCAATTAGTGAAATTACATAATCCAGACAGATAAGCACCTCAGCTCTCGCTTCTCTTTTCTTCATCTTGAGGTCTTCTGCTTGTTTCAGCACTGATTACCTGTTAGCAGACAATCTTCTTTCTCATAAAGGCGCTGGTAGAATTTTCAAAAATTGCCACCCATATTTAGATATAATTCAATAAGGAAATAAATTAGTGTAAGAACATGAGTCATGAACTATTCTCATATTGCATCGGCTTACTTGGTGGTGATAGGTAATGAGCATGTCTAGCTGGAAATGGAAGGGTTTTCACTAAAGGTAATAAATACATAGGCTAATATAGTACTTCAAGGGAGTGGATACTCACCTTAGCTGGCTTGCCACAAGCTTTTTTCTCCTTTTCGTCATAACCTGTTCTTTTAGGCGTAGAATAAATTCTCATCTTTGTGTGCAATCATATTTTCTGCCTGCATTCATTAATGAAAGAACTATAGTTGGGTCACATTGTGCTCAGTGTTAAACATCCTTATCTTTTGTTGCTTTGTTACTATTCAGGTGTAACTGTGTCAACCAGAAGGTGGTTAGTTCACACTGCATTAAAAAGTCAAAAAGTACAAAGACCAAACCTTTGTAACTTCCATTTCAGCTTTCCTCAGAATCATTTCTTCCTGCAACAATCCAAAAAAAAAAAAAAAAAAAAAACAATTAAACTTGAAATCATACATTCAGTACAAAATTGTTAAGTTTTCCAAGATTAAATAGCATTTGAACCTCTCTTCTTGAAGGATTTCTGCAACTTGGTCCTCCATTTGCTCAATTAGTTTAGCCCATTTGATTATTGATTGCTCAGCAACAATTCGACTCTTCAGCCTTGAACCAGCTCGTTTAACCTACCCATTATTGCAATAGTAAGTCTCTGTGTATTTGTAACTATTTCTAAAGGAAAATTATAAGTTTGGGTTCTAAAGACTCTCAACTGCTGACACCCCATGTATTATCAAGAATTAAGGAACTAAGATGTCATCAACAAACATCATGTAATAAATGGCATGATGTGTAAAAGTGTAATTCTGTTAGAAGGGAAGCCAGCTACTCAATGCTTTCAGAAGTGAGCGATCATTATCAGTGACAAATGTAACAGCATAGCCTTCTCTACCAGCTCTAGCTGTACGACCCACTTGATGAACGTAACTAGATAAAGAAAAGAATTCAGGGTTACAAGAGTGAAGTGTATGGAAGCCATGGCCATGTGATAATGTGATATAAAAAATAAAAGTAATAATAATAAATAAAAGAATTATGTCAAACATTCTTGGGTTATCTTGTTTTATAAATGAAGTATAAGAAGTGCATATGCATTACTTAATAGAGAGATTAAATAAATAAATAATACCTCCAAAAATAGAAAATAGAATCCTTAAATAGGTTCTAGTAATGAATTAGAAGAAGTACATATGCATTACTTAGAAAGAGATATACACAATGAAGAAATGTGTATTCAAGAAAACAAAAAGAGTCATAAATTGAATCTTGTATATTAAGCCAAAAGCCATTTTATGCCCATCAGTATAGCAAAGCCTAGTTAGAAAACCAATTAAGACCACATGTAGAACAATTTAATAGAAATAAAACTAAATAAACTATATCCATGGGGAAAATAAATTCCAAATACTTGAACTGTTAAGCCAGAACCATATGATGCATCATGATATGCAAGCATAGTTTTTCTTACTTGTAAGATCTCGGGGACATGCCAAAATTTAATAACAGTTTGAACTCCAATAATGTCAAGCCCCTAAAAGAAAAAGTAAAAAATAAAGGAAACAGATCATCAACATCATGAGCAGAATATATCCACCATTCACATGCTAGTATCTTTCCCGTATAAAAATACAAGAATCACTGAACAAAAAATTTTGGACAATGAACAAGTAGAAAATCTTCATAAATTAATAGCCATGTATAGAGAAAAGAGTAGATGGTGGATAAAAGTAATCTTACACGAGCAGCAACATTAGTTGCAATCAGAAAATCCACCTCCTGTTTCCTGAAAATTTCCAGAGCCTGAATAGACATCATAAAGTATGAAAAAAAACACACCAATAAGTACTGATAGCAAAATGATAACCATAAGTTGAGAAGAATGTTTTCAAGCATGAACATACACCCAGACGTTGAGCCTGCGTAAGGTTTCCATGTAGCTCGGCAGCTTTAAAACCAGCTAAACCAAATAAAATCTTCAATCTATGGGCTGCCTGCTTTGTTCCACTGTGATGGAAAATAAAATTGTTTAAGTATGAAAAAATGGACTTTGTGTACTTGCATAGTTGCATCCAAATGAAACAATTGAAAGTATAAAAACCGTATATCTAAAAGACGTCAACTAAAACTAAATTAATGGAAAAAACTCTGAAATTTCAATTAGTCCTATGAGAAATAAAAATATTTAAAATACTTAATGCAAAAGAAATAGCTTATACATAAACTCCTACTAATGTCAAAATCCCTGTGCAAGCAAATCTTTGATTATCTGTTAACTATTCAGATTAATAGGTTTCTCATGTCTCTAATTTTTACAGTTTAGATCAAAGCTCTTGCTTAAAGCACATGTATATACTTGAATGCCCTTGCAGAAACCCAAATAAAAGCTTCTATTTGAAAGTGCACAAGTGAAAACCTGAAAACAATCACTTTAGATGTGAATGTTTTGGAGCACAAGGCAAGAAGCACTGCCTCGTGGTTTCCTTCCCGCATTCGGCGTATCCTAACCACCCTGCACATATGCATTTGTAAGTTGTTAAAAATATTACCAGACATGTTTCATGATTATCAAAGACAATAACCAATTTATGACTCAATCCAATTATGAATTATATATACAAATCCAACAATTAAGTGCTGAAGCTTTCAGATACTTACTCTTCGGTTAATGTTGATGGTTTTTTGCAGAAGGATCAGCAGATAGGCGCAAAGGTTTATTCAAAGAGAGTTTGATAAGCTCATCAACTTCTTCAGTCATAGTTGCAGAGAATAACATGGTTTGCCTACGTTTGGGGCAGAGTCTAACCTGAGTACGAAAATAAGGAATGATGCTTAAAATAAACCCTAATTAAAATTATGAATCAAACAAACAATTAAGGCTCAAGTGTCAACATATATGCACACAATTCTCTATGCACATGAAGGAGAAGTACAAATTGGCTCTACCTTACCAAGAAAAAAATAACATAAAAGTCACATTCTCAACAATCTATTATTAGTTATTAAAAGATTAAAGATAAAGATATTATATCTCGAAGAGAAAACTGATCTCTTTTCAAATACAGAATATATATTACACATGGCATTGCCGTCCAAGAAATCAATAATTAGAAGAGAACTTTATATGCAACTTATTTTGCCTTCTCATGCAATCAACCATCTATTATTAGAGATCAAGATAGCATAAGGTATGTATGATCTTCAGGAGAAAAGTAATCCCTTTCAAATACTAAAGAAGGGATTGTCTGCCAGAAAATCAATCATTAGAAGAGAAGTTTATTAGCTTCTTATACTGCAGTGAGATTTATACAACTCCGCTAACTAATAACACCAAATTTACTAAAAGCCACAACAAATTGTGAGAAACTTTAAATTTCCATTGCAATTTTTAAATCTTTAGAGAATGAAACAATAATTTCTGGATATACCAGTTCACGAATTTCAGCACTAAAGCCAAGCTCCAGAAGTCGATCTGCTTCATCAAGAATAAGAACTGCAAGATCATCCAAATCAACGGACATAGAATTGCGTAGATGATCTATCATGCGTCCTGGAGTAGCAACAACAATATCAGGCATTGATCTCAAGGCTGAAACTTGTTCCTGAAACAATAAGGTTCACATTAACTGGTTGCAAACTTGCAAGTAAAATTGGTTGACAAACTCAACTTACAAATTACTCCATAAATGAAAGCAAATGGCATAACCTCTAAGCATACCTTCACTGAAAGCCCACCAACAACCAAACAGCATCTGATATCAGTCATAAATTGCGCAAGTTTTTCTATCATACTATGGACTCTGAGAACAAAATTGAAACACACCATGGTGAATTTATGAACATGATACAAAGTTACTTGGTGAAAATGGTTAGCATTGGCAATTATATTGGAGGCAATAAAAAGGTAGGCGGATTACCAGATATCTAGCAAGCAGAAAATTGGTTAACATTATATCAATATTTTTGGTTTTCTGTGCATCACTTAACATATTTATACAGAGGTCATGTTTAATCTTTGCAGTAGAAGTAATAAAAACATCTACTCTTATTGAAAACAATAAGTTATAAAAGATCATTCTGAATTTTATGAATTCCAGAAGCACATATAGGATGTATATTTTGGCAGACCAATAGGCATCCAATAACCATAATAACATACACCACACTAATAAAATGACCACTGTGGACTCCACATAACATGACTTGCTAGAACCATGTCTAAGAAAACAAAATACTAAAAAACATAAGATGGAACTTACTGAACAGCCAACTCTCTGGTTGGGGTAAGAATGAGCACCCTAATAGCAGGCCTATTCTTAGGACGGTACAAAAGTCTCTCTAGTGTTGGTAATGAGAAGGCAGCTGTCTGTATGAGGGAAGAAAAACAGATGTATTAACTGAACCAACAAAGAAAACTGTAATGACCAAGCTAACTGACTAGAATAAACAGATTCCTGAAATCTACCTTCCCAGAGCCTGTAATAGCACTCCCACATATATCACGACCAGTTAATGCCAAAGGAATACAAGCAGCCTACATAATAGGTAATCACAACTTCAGATGAAAATATGAAGAAAAAAAAAATCACTCTAATTAAGCTACTAATTGAAGAAACCTGAATTGGGGTGGGTTTAGCATAGCCTAATGCTTCGCAAGCTCGAAGCAATGGCCTAGACAGATGAAGCTCCATGAACGAGTTAGCATGGAATGAGACTCCCTCAGCTGACGCAAAAAATGATTTTCTATCGACATTACTTGTGTCAACGTCGTCGTCGTCATCCTCCGGAACATAGTCCTCCTAAAATAATTCCAAGTAACGAAAACAAAAAGATTTATATCGAAAATCAAGGCTAATTTCTGAAATTCGTACAAATTAGTAATTACCTGGTGGTGCGGCTCGTAATCGCTATCGCTGTCTTCTTCCTCGTCGTCGTCGGCGGCAATTGGAGCCGCGCGTTGTTGGAGAGCCTTGGAGATTTTGTAATCCACTGAAGTGGTGCTCCGGCGAGCATGTTCATCGGCGACGGATTCGGAATAGGTTGAGAAGTCCCACGGCGACTGCGATTTCTTATTTTTAGCTCGGGAGCTAGTATCGTTTTCCTCTATGCCGTCGTCATCCTCCTCTTCTTCTTCGCTTTGACCGTCGTACGCGTATTCAACTTCTTCATCGCTGGGAGGTTCGAACACGAAATCGGAAGTAACCATTTGAGAGCGAAGTACGGCCAGCTCACAAGCAGCCGGAGTCCGTCTATGGAGGAGGGTTTAGGAGTTTGGACACCAAAATCTCACAGGGTTTTACAATTTTGAGAAATTTGACAGAACTACGTCGTTTTCACTCGTATAAGCCTTTATCCCCAATTGGGCTGTCTACAGGATTTGGGCTGTGTTAGTTATGCCGCCAAAGTGTTCGATAAAAATTTCGTTTGACATAATATATATTGTTATAATTAATTATTTATTTATAAATTTTAAATCAAATTGTCGGTCAATCACAACATGTTTTTGGCATCAGTTGCTAGAGTGTCAAGTAGTGGTTGTCCTACTAATTAGCCACGAACCAAGTATTGGCATTAGTCATTTCAAGAAGAGTCTCTCCGACTAACTTCAATTAAATTAATTGCACAATTAGTTTGATAATTGTGGAGTTATGTTTTTGTCTTTTTAGTTTGAACGATCAGTTATGAGCAAATTTCTTTTATAATAAGTTTTTAAAGTCACACTTTGAAGTTTTTAAAAAGTTATGCATTTGTATCGAGAGAGGGGAACAATTTCAACCTAATTCTACTACTGATATTCACCCGAATTTACCACACATTGATTAGTTTTTTTGAGTGATAGTGGGTGATAGATCAATGGTGGGTCTTAAACAATCAAACTCGTTGTGTGTTAAGTTTAATTTTGGTTTATATATACAAAACTCACCTACGGTTCTTATGAGAAACAATCTCCCCATGAGTCAATGAGACCCACTATGATACATTAAAAAAATAGATGTATGGATAAGATTAATTAAAAGAATTAAAATGCATTTGTGTATATGGAAAATTTTGATGTATGCATATTTAAACATGTGTTGTGTGCAACATAGGTACATGCTTAATATGTACACATCATAATGCGATATGCCCATGCGCATCTCATCTATAGATCTATTTCTTTTAATTTCTTTAGTGTATTATAGGGTTGGAGGCGATCAGTAGAACCATGGGACGTCTCATATGATTTCTAAATAAATATATATATAATATATATATTAGTATAGGTGGTAGTTGGTATAGGTATATATACTATATATATATAAGAGAGAGAGAGGAGAAGACCGAGATAAAAGTACTTGTATATAATTAGTTATAAAACTAACTTGTTATTATTTGTAGTTCTAAATTTCAATAAAGATTTTTTGATGTAATGTATTGGGTGGATGGGGAAAATTATAAAAAAAAAAAAAAAAATATCAAAATAAAAAAAAAAAAGTACGGACGCGGAAATTGAGGATAGTACGCTGTGCGTGAAAAAATAAATTAAAAAAGTGGTGTTAAAAAAAAAAAAAAATAAATAAAAAATATACAATAAAAAATAAAATAAACAAAAAAAAAAAAAAAAAAAGGGAGAATGTATGGGGATGAGTAAAAAAAAATAATAATATGTGGTAAAGGCATGTAGAATTGCATAGCGGAAAAAAGTGAATGATACTTACGAGTAGGCCATAAAAAGGCTCTTCAGAGAATCGCCACAAAAAAGCCCTATAATAAATAATCTTCGAATGAGACGGTACCGCCGGGACAAGGTTGAAGGGTCCGCCAAAAGACACAGGATGGGAAGGGATAAGAGTAGAAAAAAAAAATCTGGACAAGATCAGGGACTTCCACTAAACTTTGATTCGAGTCGGACCCATCAGAGAATTGCCGCTTCGGCGGCAAGCACTTGGATGAAGCCGGGCGAGTGAGAGCCGACCTTAGTCACGGTGAAGAGGTACCGGAAATAGGTCCAAATCTGGCTTGCACCTGGCACAATGGCAGGATTGATGAAGCTGGTAGGATTGGGAGAGTTAAGGGCACTAAATGGCCGGACCGAAGTTAAGTGCCGAAAGAGAAGCGAAAGAAATGGTGTGGGCACTCGAAGCCGATGCAACCGAGGCGGTGATCCACAAAACCCCTCCGGCGGGTCGATGAATAGGCCGGCCCTACCGCCGCGACAGACCAAGGCCGAGGGCCAGGAAAAGCGGAGCCATGTCCCAAGTCCGCTCGCCTGGCAGTCGACGGAAGACTGGAACGGACGGACAACGAGTCAAACTTGCCTCGCGCGTTCAACCCGTCGGACAAAAGCGCACCAGTGGTCAACGGGCTGGGCTCATCGGAGTGGCCCCCCAGAAGAATGGGTGAATAAAAGAAGAAGACACCGCCCTGGAGCCCGCCGGCATTATCCAGACGGCGAACAACGGAAGAAGAAGGAAAAGAAAACAGACGGCGAGGTCCCGCCGGGTTAAAAGGACGACGGGTAGGAAGAACGAGAAAGAGAAGACATTACTTACAGAATTGGTTGAGGCTGGAAGCGATAGAAGGAGCGAACTTGATTGGAAGAATTGAGAGGAAGAATTGGAAGGAAATGGCTTTAAAGAGAGAAAGAAGTCCAAGAGCTACCACGTCAACGGACGCTCCTTAGTGGAGGAATCGGAGGCGACAAGACGTCGAAGGAGCCAGCATTTAATCCTTCGATAGCGGGGAGAGGCGGTATCAGGCCTATGGCTAGCCTAGCAGCGGCGCGTCTACCCTAGGCGAGGTGAAGTGACGTGACACGGCCTCCAGGCAAAGGCCATGCAATGTGAAAGCTATGGGGGGCCAGACGACTGGAAGTTTCCAGAATGACCTGGCTGGGTCCAGCCAAGTGAGACCGGACGAGCTTGGGTCGCGAGGTCAGCCAAAGATTTGCCTAGAGTCCCTTACCCAAAGAGATTAGTCGGCAGAGCTCAAGCGTATAAATGACGACCAAGAGTCGGCTAGGAACACACAAAAATAAAAGAAACCGAGAAACCAAAAAGTAAAATGCGATTTTATTCCATAAAGACAGGGGTACACAGAGCCGAGGACTCGGCCACAAACATTTACACAGAAGACGGGCCTAGGGCTTAGCTTCCTCCTCCTCCGCGTGACGCACCGGCTGCGGACCCTCCAGGTAGTAGTGGGGGCAAAAGAGGGGACTCGGCTCAGGCTCGGGCTCGGGCAGTTCGTCCAGATACACGGCAGGCTTCCATCAACAACCATCCGCAGAGGCCTCTCTAGGGCACTCGGTGACATGGCCACGCAAAAAGCGGAGGAACCTCCCAGTCTAGGTCCTCCTCCGGCTCCGGGTCTTCTACCATGGGCTCCATCTAGTCCTCCTCCGGCTCACGATCATCAGGTCAAGCATGTCAGGAGGCACCACGATGGATCAGAGTGGAGTCGCCGTCAAGTGCCCTCCGTTAGCCGCCCTCTTCCGCCGAGCTCCTCCCAGCCGGGCGTGCTCCTTGTTGCGGATTGGCCAACGACAGATCACCGTCCCTGAAACTCATAACTTAAGTGTTAAATATAAAATTTTTTTTTTTTAAATCAAAATTTAGTTATTATAAATTTGAATATTTTTATTACTTTATGTTTGTAATATAACTAGTGATTTTAATTTTTTTTATGTGTGATTCAACAACTGATCTTGCCTTTTCAACCCACTTCAAGTCATCAACTCATTGTCATTCTTATCGAGACCCAATGTTAGTTATTGGTCCAATTATTTTTTTTTTGTATGTATTGTAATTAATTACTAAGTCGTTATTACTTAACAATTCAAAGTGTAGACAAAATGATAGAAGATACCCAAAGACAAAGTTGCTAGTTTTATATTGGTATATACCTTTTGTCTAGTTTTAGCGTTAAAGTTTCATAGGCATAGGTCTAGGAATCTCGACCAAAACCATTTATCTCCCTTGCATTTGAGACTAAAGCTCTTTTTATAGTAGTACATCAACAATTCAACCAATCAATGTCGGAGGGCCGGGGCGCTCTTGCGGGAGAAGAGAGCGAGGAATGTGCTAAACTGAATCAATAGCTATTAGAGGTGACACTTGACTTGTGTAGTCCTGCCTGTATTCTTTCGCGCTAATATATAGTTAATCTGTTGTAATTTTAATGAGCAGAGGTAGGCAATATATAGGGTGGCGATTCCACGCTCTGAGCCTGGTGTGGAGGATGATTTCCTTGCGGAAATGTAAGTGAGATAAGTTGAGGCTGTTATTAATTGTATGCTCCATCGCTGCGCCCGAGGAATCAGCTAGCATGACGCTGACTATACGCGATTCGAGCGTTTATACCTGTCTTGATATACTTATTTGATGTGTAGAAACTGCAGAGATACCTGACGTAGGAGGTGTATCAAGTTTTCTAAAATTGAGACTAAAAGTTGTTAAGATAATATTGAGATCCGTTAATGACATCATATGGCCTTTTACGAGTGTAGTGCATCTAGCACCTCTCAAGGGGTTGCTCTTCAGCGACTCACCAGTCTTCAGCCACCGACCGAGTCAGGTTCCCGTCTGGTACCTACTCCGTCAAGATGTAGAGATAAACAGTAGGGCCGGTGAGAACAGATTGAGCCTACAGGCGACGTCTTGAACTCCAGGATGGTAAGGATGCTCACGTCACAGCATCTGTTCACTGTCGAAAACTATTATAGTTATCATTTTCTTTTGATTTAGCGTGGTCGCTTCCTCACCTTCTCTCGCACTCTCGAGAATACACTATCATCACGGTGTCGCGTATGACGCAGTCATGCGGGTGAGCCATCATGACTGGGAAAGCAGTTGGAGTGGCAGTGGGGTAACTTTGAACGAAATTCACAGAGAAGGGCGGTGGTAGTGGCGAAGAGCCGGTCACGTCAGACTGTATCACGCTGATCGAGCCGGAGCATGGACGTGACCCTCAGGAACGAGCAGCCACCGAACAGGTGATTTATCGTGTGGGATGGGCAGAGAGTACGTCCTTCTTTTGGGCTCCCTCCTTCAGGCTTCCGTTTCGCGGCCGGGCGCCCGGGCGCCACACTCACTGCGCTTCCTAGTATATTAGCACAGCGGAAGCAAGAGGTACACGTACTGGAGCGGGTGAGTTGAGAGTTAAGCGTACAGGTCCTATATTCCCATGACGACGGAAAACAAGAGAAAAGAGAAACAGAGGATCGAGGGTCGTCAGTAACGTTAGTCGTTGATTATTGCAGCGCCGTACACTATCGCATGGGTAAACTCTCGCGCATGAACCATACGACGCATGGATGGTCGGTCTGAGGCTGTCGCGGAGGCCCGGTAAGCTGGACCTCGGGACGACCGGAGACAACTTGGTGACGACTGCGAACGGTTCTCGTAGCGGAGAGCGGGAGTTCGCCCGGTCGCGATTCAGATGAGCGACGTCGTAGGGATCGTTCTGTTGAGGGCTGAATTAATGGGCCTGGCAACGGAGGCGCGGGACGCTCGGCGGTGGAGCAGCGCTCAGCGCTGGCGCGATCTTGTCTCGGCCGCCGCGCGGCACACGTCGCGCACTTCTTGAGCTCGCCGATCCGGACAGGGCGCGCGAGTCCGGTGGCGGCCGTGCGGAGGGCTCGCAATCAGGCCACGCGTAACCCTCCGCCGGAAGGGCTCTCGCTGTGCCAGGAGGGCACCGGAGCCTCGTTACGGAGGCTGCTCATCCGCGTCCACTGAGGTCGGCGGTCTGAGCAGTGTTTTAGAGACGGTCGGCAACATGGTCCTGCGCTCCACCACCAGCGGGGCCGGCGATGTCGGAAAGCGCCTACCCTGTCGCCGCTTTCTTCCGCCTCTGCAATTGATGCTAGTGTTAAAACGGAATCTATAGTTCTGGATCCGCGGATGAATGATAATCTGAAGAGAGCTATGGCACCTTGGAGCGGTGTATTTGGAGAGTGTCTCTGCGTTGCTAGGACTAGACGAATTGGGCGACGTTGCCCTTTAGTCTCTGTATCTCTATACTGACTGCGCGATCTCCTTTACGTTCGCTAGTAGTTGGTTGACATTTGCGATCTGTTTATTAAGCAGAAACGAATCATCGTCACTCTGATCCGTACCGCATCATGCCACTATGATTATAGGCATTCTTTTTGGAGGAATGTATGGTGTACGTAATTAGGTGTTGGTTTGGAGAAAGTAAAGTACTGCACTAAACTTAATCAGAGTATTTTAGTAACTATATAATATCATTAGACAATAATTTATTACTGGAGGATTTCTTCACTATGTTTTGGTTCGTGCATTATTGATTATGACGTTTTTGTTCATAACATATTATAGTAGTTGATCATTTTTTATATTTTTTTTATGGTTATGTCCGCTCGGACGTCAGTGTAGAGTTAACCTTTTGAGAATTATTATCTAAGCTTTTGTACTTATAATATATATTTCATAGACTTTCCTACGGTAACCTATAATGAGCGAGTGTTGAATCTTCTTCTATTTTACCTTTTTCACCAGGTTGGAGGTTGTAATGATTGATATTCTTACCACTCCGTGGCATCGTGTGTCCCCGTATCACACTAAATAAATATCATGGAAATAGCATATGCCTTTCTACAGTTAATAATAATTAATAATTTTTGTATATTTTGGAACTTGATATGTCTTGGCTGCAATAAGGTTCTCGCACCATCCGTCACCATGAGGGGAGTTGTGAGGAGTTTGTTTTTATTAGTCATGCTTTACAGATATGATCTATTACAGATCAGATTTCTGTATACTATACTAAGAGTGTTTAGTTGAACATTATTAGTATGTGAGTACATTTATTATTTTTATTTGAGGCCATGAAGGAGGAGCATGCCCTGTTGCTCTCACGCTACAGCTGACAAGATGAGGGAGTCGGGGGAGTCAAGCGGTCGAACTTACCTCGAATCTTCTGGACCTCGTAGGCTCTATTCGACCCCTGCTGAGTGAGACTGTACCCTGGTACTTACTTCAGGTCGGCAACTATGATCACAACACACCACGTATCTTAGGGGGCAAGGTCAGGTTGT
Source organism: Ipomoea purpurea (assembly GCA_009835305.1). Lineage (NCBI taxonomy): Eukaryota > Viridiplantae > Streptophyta > Magnoliopsida > Solanales > Convolvulaceae > Ipomoea > Ipomoea purpurea. Next base: position 16,282 of record VALG01010671.1, read on the forward strand.
GGGGGCTTACTTGGGTTTGTATTATAGAAATAACTATTATTCCTCATTTCTTAGCACCATATTACAGACGGTTGCTATTTTCATTCTATTAGTTTCATTGATCTACCAATATTTTTAATCATTCATTTGATAGTCCTACTGAATTATCCTGGCTAGATAGTCCAAATTTTACGGCAATTAATATATTATTCTATCCTGTCTTTTCAACGGATTCCTTTTTGTTGTTTATAGGCGTTTTACTGTTCCATATATTATATTTCTATCCGCATTTAGTTATTGAATTTTATCGTACAGTAGTCCGTTTTTTATCTAACAGGGAATGCCTGATATTATGTTTCAAAGGATTGCCAATCACAGATACGGATGATACCATTGAATAAGATTTCGTGTGCAAGGAGCTCGACCAAAATTTTCATATATTAGTCTAGGGAAGCTACCCCTTAATCATCTTAGTGAACACAATGGTTAGTCACAATAATGTATGATTGAGCCTCTCTGTGTAAGGTTCAGCTATCTAATGTGCTTGAGAGCGTTTTCTTGAGCGTTCGCGTTTACAAATTTTCAAATAAAAATCACACACGTGTTTCGTGACACACACAATAATGTGTGAACTAAATGACTGGTCACCTGACGGCATACTCCATATGGTCCTTAGTAGCATACCCACTTTATCTCTCGTCACAGAAGATAACGTTACGCATGCAACTAGAAAGGTCTCACGTTATTTAGAATAGACTCCACCGAGCTCAATTATTATATTGTGCCAAAATTATGAATCATGAGCTTCTTAGAGGCGCTCATTCCATCTCACATACTCTCTTCCCTGACCTAGAGAGTCTCTCATTATACAGTTCTGGGTGAACGTGGGGAGCGGAGGAGAGAGCGAGACCCATCGTAACTGAGTATTCCTTCGATCGTTAGAATATTATCTGGTAAATCAAATACGGCCTGGGCGTCCTTATATATACCACGTATGCCGATGACTTAAGAAAGGGAGAGAGCCTTCTCCTCTCATTGGGCTTTAGAGACGTGACATGGATCGGCCCTAGCAGATATACTTGAGCCATATCTGCCTATCCGAAGTCTGCATCATGATTCTTTCTCCCTTATCTTTATCTTCTATGGTCTGGTCACCTTCTTAGTTGGCCTCTCTATTCTTTGTGTGTTTAGAGCTACGAGTTCTCCCACCAAAAATCTCCACCATACAGTCCACTCACTTGTTCTTAATACGTTTTGTTCTCTCAAATAAACCTGGGTTTTGGAGTCAGTACGTCCTGCTCACCGAAATCCATCGTCCTTGTGAATTTGTACTCTTAATTTTAAACTAGACGTCTATTCTAATAACTATCTGAGATTCTCGGATTACAACCTCAGGGTATACCATTTAATTGTTATCAATGTTCCTGTACAGCATTCCATCGATCATGACCTGTAATACTAGAATTTGCAAAGCATAATGTAAATTCTATCAGGACTGCTTCTCTTCTCTACTATAGATATCCGCAACCATCACTCACATGGGACCAGCATTTCTCGTCGGACTGAATAGGCGGGAAACATATGAGTTTTTTTACTGGGTCGCTAAACGCCTGGCGACGCACACCAAGCACTCACTAAGTCAAACAAGGCCTTTGTCCACCGGACAACGAATCATCATAGAAGTAGTGAACACTGACTGTAAGAGACATTCCATTGCCGTCAACGAAATGTACCCCCACAACATTTTCGTACTCATCCTCACTTGAGTTGCGTCTCGAATCTGTCTCGCGTCGGGGATGCACTAACCTTACCAACTAGGATACCAGATCTCCATGCATTTCCGAACACACGACGTGTCGCGGTCTCCGAATCTTCTACGCGCCATGTATCAAGCACCGCATTTTGAACCACATTCGATCTACCGCCAGTCGCCCTGGGGTATTGCTCTAAGACGGATCGAGTAATCACCTTCCCAAAGTTTGTGGATTGCAATCCTAGGCCTAGGCATATGTTAGCAGTCACGTTCCCAGAGCAAGCTGGTAACTTATGACATGTTACTCACGAAATGGTGGTTGGTAATCTTAGAACCCAACCATTGCCACGCATTTTTTTGCTCCTCTTCTATTCACTTACTTTACTTCTAGTGCGCACTTGTGAATTGTATGTGTCCTGAATCCCCACGGCTTGATGAAGGAGGTTTGCACCGCTCATCATGAATATACCTCATCGACCCGCCATAGTCGTATATAGGTGGTATTGTTGCTACCTATAGCTACTATTTATTTGTGTTGATTGATACCCTATCTCCAAATTATTCTTCAGCTGCTGTCTTCTACTGGAGATTTTCGCTTTCAATAAATACTCTGTCGCTTCTTGGAACTATACCGGGAAGTGAGCTAATAGTTCGAACCCTCTGTCGCCCGGGATGAATATGATCTTGGGGTCGGCTGGAGCCCCTTTAAATAGGAGTCATGGCCATGGCAATCTTGTATAGTAACATTTGCTTCTCTGTAATAAAAAAGCTCTTATTCTTACCTTCTCTCTTTCAACTATTAATATTAAAAATATTAAGCTATATTGAACATATTCCTCACCCTTTCCTTTTTCAACATGTGTAGTATTTGTCTTTATTGTTTTCGCACGCAGTATTTTTTCGGGAGAGTTCTGCCCCTACAGTCCACAAACAAAACGGACTGTCCAACAAAGTGATCGGTTCATGAAGATGCACAACAGACACAGCTGAGATCGTCCGGTAGTGCACAGATCAGAAAGTCGCCAATCCCACATCGATGATGAACGCACACTGCGTACAAGTAAAATCTCCTGCTTTCCGAGGAGACGGAGCTAGCTAGAGACTTCCATTTTCCTATTGTATAGAGTGAATTAAATAATGATCATGCCGTAGCTTCTCCACTTATAATGCACACGCGACTCCAGTGAAGGCCTGTACCATTTTGAAGAAATTGGATTAATTCTCTAGTAACTAGAAAGATTCCGCATGCTGAGCCTATCATCAATCCGCCCTCTCATTATTGAAGTAGTTACTATCCCTCCGTATTGCGCCTCGGTTGGTTTTGCCCTCATCGAGTCTTATTCTATTTACCTTAAGAAGAGGAGTTCATGTACGCTCACAGTCATGTTATAAGTTTCTCATAATTCAGTTTATGATCTATTACACTTCGAATAGTTATAATCTGTAATATGTATTAGGAGAAGAAGGTGGGTTACGTGTATGCTCTGTGATTTGATGATTCATGCATCATGCCATGTTATCCGAAATCCCGCCAATAATAAATAACAACGTCCCACGTAACATATGGAGGTAAGTCCTGCGAGGAGAGAAGGAGTTACCCCTAACGGAAGAGTGGCGCGCGTGCGAAACTATTGATGGGACGGATCCTCCTTCTGTACACCATCTGATGCCTCGCGACTTACTGGCAGACCAATTTGAAAACCTGATGAATCATTGTGGAGTCCTCGCCAGGACATGAAGGACTTGACAGATTTTTGAACCCATGATTTGGTCCTAAGGTGTATGTAGTGCAGGTCCAAGAAATCAAAGCGAAATGGATATTGGGATTGATTTAGAGAGGTAAAGTCTTCCTCCTCTTCCATCCACTTTTCTAGGAAGAGGCCCTTCTCTAAGTCCATTGGTTGCCTTGGATATACTCCTGCGAATGGTGATGTGTGGTGATTAGGGCTTGCCCGTTTGTGATTTCGATAGCAGTGGGATCCGCCTAAGCCTTCAGATATGCAACCAAAGAGCTGGCCCACCGTGGATATTCTTCTGTTCAGGTCTATACTAGGAATGCGAGATAGTGCTGGTTCGAGGGAAATCGGGGGAGGATGCTTATATCTAGATGAAAATGTTGTTGGCACAAAAACAGAAAATTTTTGAACATCATTCAATTAATTATAGCTAGATGAAGATGATTCACGGCACTTTGGTTTCATATTGAAGTTGCGCCTGCTATCGAAAACAAATAACATATCTATATAAAACAAACGACTTAGATTTAGGAAAGAAGAAGGAAAATACTTTTTTTAAATCTCAAAATTTCCCTTTAGGTTTGACTTGCAAATAACACTTAGGACCAAATCAGGTAAAAATGCCATAGTCGAGGACCAAATTGAGTAATTTTAGTAGTCGAGGACCAAATTGGTGAAATCCTCATAGTCGAGGGACCAAATCGGTAATTTTCTCCATATAGTTGCGTGCATAGTTTGATAAGACTTAAAAGAGGTGTGCGGTGATCATTCGAAGTAGGGAGGACGATATGTGGAATAATTGAAAGCAATTACATCCAATTAATGTGATCCGATCCGCATTTTGTGCAAGTGAAGCAAAGCATGGCATGTAAATATGTAATTAGTGATGGGTGCATTGTGCGAAAAGCAAAGGAAAGTGTATGTTTATGAAAAAAGATGAAAATACCATTTTGGTTGTGAAGCTGTCCATTAAATATTAAAGATATTTTGGGGTAATGTTTGGTTATAAATAGGGAAGTTGGGTTAATGGTGGTGTTAGTGCTCCATCATTGGCTATTATATATGCATATAAATAAATTTGATTGGAAATTAAGGCTATTGAGTATTGACAATGATAGATTTCCTTTTTCGATCCTTAAAATTGATAGTGACGGATTCCTATTGCCAATTATGCTTTTGACGGGAGGGAGAGGGTCGAATTTTAATAAGAGAATGTTGACAAAAATTGAATTTGTAATTATTTAAATATAATAAAAAAATTGAATTTGTAATTATTTAAATATAATAATTGTATTATACGAGACTCGTGTATAATAACAAAAAAATAGGAATAAGGTCCAAATTGGCCCCTGAACGTAACGTGAAAGTGCAATTAGGTCCCTGAACGTAAAAAAAAGTGCAATTACCCCCCCTCAACCCCTCAAATATGTGCAATCTGACCTGATAGCAGGTTAACATCCCATCTAGCAGGTTGCATGTGTGACGTGGAAGATGACTTGGCATTTTTTTTTGAAAGATGACTTGGCATTTTTTTTTTAATTTCTTTCATTTCCTTCTTTTGTCTTCTTCTTTACAAAACAACTAACTCTAGCAGATGTAATATTCCACCGTCGTCGATATCTTTCTCAATTTACAAGCAGGATAAATTTCATGAAAAATATTCAATTTTACACAGTTATATTCAGTGAAAAGATAGACCAAAAAAATAAAAATTCATTCTATCTGGTGTAGACTAATACAATGAAAAATATGGACCAATAATAAGTCTACACCCAGATAGAATGAATTTTTATTTTTTTGTCTATCTTTTTCACTAAATATAACTGTGTAAAATTTAATATTTTTCATGAAATTTATCCCGCTTATAAATTGGAGAGAAGATATCGACGACGGTGGAATATCATCTGCTAGAGTTAGTTGTTTTGTAAAGAAGAAACAAAAGAAGGAAATGAAAGGAAATAAAAAAAATGACAAGTCATCTTTCAAAAAAAATGCCAAGTCTCTTTCAAAAAAAAAAAAATGTCAAGTCATCTTTCAAAAAAAAAATGCCAAGTCATCTTCCACGTCACACATGCAACCTGCTAGATGGGATGTTACCTGCTATCAGGTCAGATTGCACATATTTGAGGGGTTGAGGGGGGTAATTGCACTTTTTTACGTTCAGGGACTTAATTGCACTTTCACGTTTCGTTCAGGGGTCAATTTGAACCTTATTCCAAAAAATATAAAGAAATAATAATTTAAGATATATTATATAAATGTGAAGAACTCAAGATAATCACTCTCACTGTGCAATGGTCCATTGTAGGAGAGTCGTGGATAAAAATGGCATGACCTAACCTTAAAAGGCGTGAATAAAAAGATAGAATATGATTATCGAAATTTACAAGTTTGATTATGTTTAATATTTTATTGGTCAAGCCCATTATATAAGATATTTCTAGTGCAATTTACTTTTCTATATGATTTACGAGGTATTACACACAAATAGGGCAAATTATTGTGTGGACTGTGGACCATAGTCCATACAATGTTATGTGGATCATAACAAAAAGTACATTTTTAATATATTAAATGTACATTATTTTTATACTGAATGTACATTATACAATATAATGTACACTCAGAACAAAAATAATGTACATTATTTTTGTATTGAATGTACATTATTTTACAGTAGATAAAATATGGTCCACACAACTTATATGGACCATGGTCCACACAATAATGATTGCACAAATAGAATTTACCTAATGCACACCATTGGATATGGTTCCTTGTCCCAAAAAATAAAACAAAAATAAAATAAAATAAAATAAAATAAAAAGAAGAAAAAGAAGCCCTGACCTACAAATACTCAAATACTTCATGGAGGCCACAGTGGTCCATTCTACAAATAGTTTGCATACCAAAGAGTGTTTCTAAATAGTTACGCAGTTACTACAAACAAGAAATGATAATTCAATGAGAATCATTGATGGATATAAACTTAGCCACACTGTTTCTACAAATTACAAAGGTAATAATAATAATCAGGCAAAATCTTCAAGAAAGCTTTCAAAAGTTCACAGTCCTGGGCTTCTGTGACCTATCTAGTTTGCACATAAAAAAAGAAAATGAAACTAGAAACCCACAACTTCATTTTACCTCAAAATTGAATGGAAATTAGAAGGTGCAACTAACCATGCAGTGGATAGAAATTGAAGGCATATACATCATTATTCATCTGATTCTTCAGCCTGAAAAGAAAAAGATTCAATTAATATCCATATATTATTGTTAAAATGATTAAAGAAGTGTTTGTGTATAAATTTCACTATATTTAATACTCAGTATATACCTCTATTCGTTTCAACTCTTCTTCACTGTCAAAGAATTCATCATCAACAGTAAAATTTTGTTCTTCTTCCTTGCGACGTCCATCTACAAAACAATATAATATATCATTTTGAGTAAAATAAAGAAAAGTGATCAGTTCTTTTCAACAAAATTCCATTACCTATGACATCTTTCCATAACCAATTTTTAGCACATTAATGCTTCCAAAGTACTTGGATGAAGCACACTTCGATAAGGACTCACCACTCGACCACATGTGTTGAAAGCAGATTTTGAAGTCACAGTAGAAATTTGAATGGTCAAGATATCCTTAGCAATCTTTTGCAATATTGGATAATTTTGTCCAACAACTTTCCACCAAGTTAAAACATCAAAATTATCAGTTCTTGACCAAACATTGTCCTCTAAATAACAGTCCAACTCCGATTTCGATCCCACCCTTCCAGAACTATTCAAATAAGAACCAAATCCATCATGGAAACAATATTCACCAACCTCATTTACCTTTGAAATCTCAAATGACAAGCTTTCATATTCATGAAACAAGTCGTAACAGCATTCTTAACCCTTTTGATTTTCTCATCGCTAATCTCCATAGAATTTTTGAAATGAATATTCTGACAACTTTAACTTATATCTTGGGTCAAAAACAGTAGCATTGCCATAACTCATGAACTGCTTCCCAATATTTATCAAATTTTGCTAACATACTTTCTGCTACAGTTTTAATAACCAAACTAGAAGATGTGATCCAAGTACCAAAGCATATTTGATCTCGCACATCAATGGGAAAAGAACATTAGATGCTGGACATTTCCCCCCTACAAATGCATTTAAGCCAGAATAAAAGAGATGCAATATTTTGCAAATATCCTCAACTAATACCCAATCATCTTCATGTGGTACACAAGTAGAAAGACACTCTTGTTCTTGCTGGAGTTGCTGCTGCAAATGATTAAAAACATCCTTGTATCCAAAGCAATACTGAGCATCAGATATGTGGAATTCCATTGGGTCATATAATCAAGCTCTAGGTGTTTGGAATATTCTATTCCCAAAGAGTTTTGCAGTTTTTCTAAAGTTTGTAGTCTTTGTTGGAGTGGACGTCCAAAAACCAACACTATCTCTAATCCTTTCTAGTCCATCACCTATAGCATTTAACCCATCTTGAACAATCAAATTCAAAATATGCGCACAACAATGCATTTTAGTCAACTTGCCTTGTAATAAGAGATTACTAGGATTTAGTTTGGATACAACGGTGTCAACTATACCGTCATTTATAGAATCATTATCAACCGTTAAAGCATACAATTTTCCTTCAATGTTCCAATCAAATATGCATTTCAACAACGCTTTGGAGAGAAATTTCGATGTATGTGGATATGGCACATAAACAAACCTAACAATTAAGGGGGGAAAAAAAATTACACAAGTGGTAAAGAAATAAATTATAAAAAATAATTTATGTGACCAAGAATAATAATAGCATACCTCATAATCAAATTTTGTAGGTTCCAATTATTGTCAATAAAATGTGCCGTGATAGCCATGATTTTTTATATTGATCCGGAGCTGTCCACATATCCATAGTTATTGCAATCCTACTTGACTTTTCCTCAAAATATTCATACTTTGGACTTTTCAGTAGCATAAGTCTCCATGATATCACTCCTAATTTCTTTTCGAGAAGGAACCCTGAACAATGGTTGAACGTTCCGTGATAACTCTAAGAAACCATCATGTTCAACTATTGAGATTGGATATTCATGCATAATTATCATATTAACAAGTTGCTTCCTTGTAGCTTCTGGATCAAATAAGTAGCTCCCTACACACATTCCTCCATCCTCATTCCTAGTAGATTTTCATATTCGTCATCACTTTCATAAGTAGAGTCCATAGGTGAATTCACAGATGGTGAATTCACAGGTGATTCAGGAGGAGCATTTCCAACTGATTGACTACTGGCATCCGGTGTAGGAGCATGATCACATTCCATCCCTTGAGTGCCATCCATTTCTCTAAAATAAATACTTCATGTTGTAAGTCCAACAACAAATAAATACTTCATGCTTTAAGTGTGACACATATAAACATTAGTGCAGTGCTCCCTTGTTAGCGTGCAAGTACATAAACTAGAAATTTTCAAAGCAACTTACATGGATAAACTAGGATAGCAATGATTGCATTGTACAATTAATCAAACATAGCCAATTAAGGTGAAAATAGAGCAAGACCCAACAGTAACAGAGAAAATATATGCCACTTGTAATGGTTAAAGCTACAACTGCCTAAATTCAAGCTAATGGAGAGTGCCAATAGTAGAAGCTCCTGCAAGAGTTATAGATATCAACATGAAACATAAATACTTTCAGTATCAACAAGGCAACTGGAAAATGTTCTGCATCAGAGTACAGTTCAGCAAAACCTCAATTGTTAGGATAGTTAAATGGCTGTACAGAGAGCTGCCAAGCAAGAAATTAGTCACTCATAATTGAACTTGAAAGATTCCAAAACAAATATGGTAGTATTTAGAGCAATTTTCCAAGGCCTTAGTTACACAAACAATATCAAACAGGTATACTCTGACTAAGATTCAATTCATTCTGTAGCATACCATTCACCCTCATTTGGTGTGGCAAGAAAAGTGATAATGATAGATTCATATCTTCAAATGTTGCTCAATATATTAGAGAAGCTAGCTGTTTACTAGGTGGTCAAATAGAGAGTATAAACAACAAAATTCATGGCTACATATGGATCAAGCAGAGTGTAACTGTATATAATAATCATCGAATAAGAGAAACAAACGCAGAAGCAAAACCGATTAACCAACAAAATCACAGCGGAGGTAGGTGGTGAAATTAATTGCTTATTACCGGAGCTTGGACCTTGATGTCGTTCGGGGAAGAAGGGCAGAATCTGCGGCGGCAAGGATAGTGGAAATAGTATCGGAGTAGGGTTTTAATATATATATAGACACTCAAAAGTCGGGGACGGGGCGGGTACCCGGCGGCCATCCCCGCCCCCATTCCCGTTCCTCGAAAAGCAGTCCCCATGCACTCAGATATGATCATGCGAGTTGCCTTTCAGATTTTGTCACCGCTTTTTACTTCAATTTTAGTGAAATGAAACGACAATAGCCTTATTGCTGTTTTCACTTATGCCCACTGTATTAAAATGAGAATTTTTGCTACATATTGCAGATTAAGTTGGATAAAGGAAAGAGTTCTTTGTGAAGAATTCATGACAGAGCCATATGAATGAATGAGTGACGAAGAAGATTTAATTAACCAATAACTTGGAAACCATCGCCAATGCGACAGTGCGAAGGAAATTCAGTCGCCATGTTCGATCTTTTCTTCTTCTTCAACCATTCAACCTCACTTCCATTTCTTTAACATATTTATTTGAATGGAAGTGTAATTAAAATGAGTTATACTATGACTCTCAAATTTTATAATTTTTTTTAAAAAATAAAATAAGTATTTATTTCAAGATTTTGTGTGTAAGAGTATAATATTTTTTAATTAAAATTTAATATGCTAAAATTTGAGTATATCATGATGTTGCACCCGTGAATTAAACATTATGGCTCTGTTTGATATGTTTAATTGAAAGCTGAAAAATTAACAGCTAATAAGTTAACTAATTGAAATTAAAATATTTGATAAAATTAATTGTTAATTAGTTGAGAAGTGTTAATTGAAGCATGTGCTCCATCTCAACTAAAGCCTAAGCTGGTAGTTGGATACACATCAATGCTTATATGCTCAAAGTGTTAAAAGATATAAAATGGTAAACTAAGATATTATAATTTTGATTTTTTTTTGAAATTATTTTAAAAAGATATTTTGAATGTGGGTTTTTTTTTTTTTGAAAGGTGGCCAATGAGGCATATATTAGAAGTACTCAGAAATAGAGTCTGGAGGGACATCGTCCGAATACATGACTGTAGAAGAATTAAAAACAACAGTTGCTAATCTATGTGCTAAATAGTTCTCTGATCTAGGAATAAAACTAACTGAGCAGTAATCAAAAGAAGTAATGCGTGCTCTACAAGCATCAATGGCATAGCCTACGTAAGTCCGTATCGTGTCAACTCGATTCGTCAAATATTGTTGTAGGGTCAAACAATCTGTAAGCAAGCGTACTGATCGTTCCCCGCAATTCCATAGCCAAGATAAGGCTTCCTTACACGCTATTGTCTCAGCCATAAGTGGTGTAAGACAATCCATATTTTGAATGTGGGTTAATTTTGCATATTGTTAATGAATTGTAATATTCTTTCAATTAGCTTGAACACAGGGCTTTTGCCGTGTTACTAATTCTAAATTAGTTATTAAGAATCATGTGGTTACAAGATGCAAATGGAAGATAATTAGATAGACGTGGGACCTTTAGATTATGCACAGTTTTTTCTTGACCTTCAAATTGTGTTCATGAACAATATTCTTTGTATTCCTTGCTTTAAAAAAAGTGTTAATCTTGACGAATTGATTCTTAGGGTGATCCCTCCATTACCTCCAAAAAAATGTAATCCTTTCAATTTACTAAAAAATCACGGGCCTAAGTCCTAAGGTGCACAAAGTGTACATGGGGTAAATCCTGCCTTATACGCTTAGCTAGCACAAAATTATAATAAAGTAAACCAAAATAGATTGTCTATAGTTATTCAATTCAAATCAATATTATCAATAATGTACTATTTATCCATTTATACAATTTAGTGGTTAGGAAGAATTTTAGATACGTCAATGGTATATCCCACGTTCGAATTATCGTGATTTACATCCTCTCAAATATTATGTCCTGTTGGGATGTGAAGGTCCCTTGCGATTGAGGATTAACCTTTTGGGAGAAGAATTACACAGAGGCAGAGATCCCTCATTTTCTGATTCAATGAACGACAAAAATGTAATAATGAACTGATAAATGTCAAAGATAATCTCACATAGTTATACACCTATTCCAAACTACTCCAAAAATATGCAACTCAAAAGCAATAATCCATGGATATATGATCATTACATTTCTTACGGCCACTGTTTCCACAAATTACAAGTAACAATTAGGCCAAATCTTCAAGAAAGCCTTCAAAAGTTCAGCCTTGAGTCTCTGATCCAAACAGTTTGATATATGGACAAAAAATTAAAACTAGAATCAAGCAACCATTATTGCTAAAAGTCGAATAGAGATTAGAAGAAAAAACTAACCATGATATGCCTTGAAAGGAAACCAGAGACATTTACATCAACAATCTGGAAAAAGAAAATATATATATATATATATGCTATTGTTAAAATGAATAAAAGTGCTTTCATATAAATTTCACTATATTATATTATATTGAGTACAATTTAATACGGAATACATAAATTGTATTTGTAATTTAATAATTGTTATGTACCTTCTTTGAACTCTCTTCACAATCAGAATCTCATCATTAGTACAACCTGCATCTTTTTTCCTTGGAACACTCACCTACCAAAACAGCATAGTATATTGTCATTTTAAGTAGAATAAAGAAAAGAGATCCATTTTTGACAATATAATTTCATTCAAGTAAATTTATTACCTGTGAGATCTTTTGATAACCAATTTTGAGTACACATTAATGCCTCCAGAGTGTTTGCTTGAAGCTTACTTTTATGAGGACTCACCAATTTATCACTGGTGCAGAAAATGGATTTTGAACTCCCAGTGTAAATTTGAATAGCCAATATATCCTTAACCATCTTGTTCAATACCGGGTAACCCATTCCACCACCTTTCCACCAATCTATAATATCAAAATCATCAGTTAATGACCCAGTTATTGGCCAAACATCTGTCTCCAAATAACGATCCAAATCAGGTTTCAAACTCTTTCTACGATTACGCATATAGGCAGCAAATCCAGAATCGAATAATTCCAAGGAATCCAAGCTACATCTTCTAACTTCATTCTCTTTTGAAACATTTGATAATGAACTTTGATATTCATCAAACAAATCATAGCAATACTTCTTAACCCTTTGGATTTCATCATTAGCCAACTCCCCGTAGAACTTAGAAAATAAACATTCTATGAACTTTAACTTAAATCTTGGGTCAAAAACAGCAGCTACTGCCATAATATCATGAACTTCTTTCCAATATTTATCAAACTTTGCTAACATACTTTCTGCTACAGTTCTAATAGCCAAACTAGAAGATGTGATCCAGTCACCAAAAGCATATTTGATCTTGCACATCAATGGGAAAAGAACATTAGGTGTTGGATATTTCTTCCCTAAAAATACACTCAAGTTCATATGAAACTGATGCAATATTTCATAAATATCATCAACTAACACCCAATTTTCTTCATCTGGTGCGCAAGTAAAAAGAGGTTCTTGCTGCTGCAAATGATGAAAAACATCCTTGTATTCCAAAGCAATACTGAGCATCAAATATGTGGAGTGCCATTGGGTCATACAATCAAGCACTAGTTGTTTGGAATATTCTTTTCCCAAGAGTCTTGTAGTTTCTCTAAAAGTTTGGTGTCTTGTTGGTGTGGCTATCCAAAATGCAACACTATCTCTAATCCTTTGTAGTCCATCACCTATAGCATTTACCCCATCTTGAACAATCAAATTCAAAATATGCACACAACAACTCATTTTAGTCAACTTGCCACGTAATAAGAGATGACTAGGATTTAGTTTGGATACAATGGTGTCAACTATACCATCATTTATAGAACAATTATCAACCGTTAAAGTAGACAATTTTTCTTCAATGTTCCAATCAAATATGCATTTCAACAACTCTTTGGAGAGAACATCCGATGTATACGGATAGGGCACATAAACAAACCTAACAAATAAAAAAAATTACACTGGTATAAGAAATAAATTATATAAAATAATTTATGTGACCGATAATAATAGTAACATACCTCATAATCAAACTTTGTAGGTTCCAATTATTGTCAATAAAATGTGCCGTGATAGCCATGTATCTTTTCCTTTGATTCGAGGCTGTCCGCATATCCATAGTTATTGCAACCCTACATGAACTCTTCCTCAAAATTTCCATAATTTTGGACTTTTCAGCAGTATAAACCTCCATGATATCACTCCTAACTGTATTTTGAGAAGGAATCTTGAAATACGGTTGAAGGGTAGCTGATAACTCTTTGAAACCATAGTGCTGAACTATTGAAATTGGATATTTATGCATAATTATCATATTAACAAGTTCCTTTCTTGAAGATTCTGGATAAAATATGGAACTTTTTATATACACTTTTCCGTCTGCATTACTTGTAGGATTTTCATATTCATCATCACTTTGAAAGGGAGAGTCCATTGGTGATTCAAGAGGAGCAGATGAGCCACCATTTCCAACTCTAGATTGGCTACTAGCAACTGATGTAGTAGACTTATCACCTTCCATCCCTTGAGATGCCATGCGTTTCTCTAAAATAAGTACTTCAGGTTTTTTAAGTCTAAGATAAAATAAATACTTCATGCTTAAAGTCGGACACATGTAACCATTAGTGCAATGCTCCACTGTTAGTGTGCAAGTACATAAACTAGAAATTTTCAAAGCAACTTACATGGATCAACTAGGAAGGCAATGATTGCATTGTATAACCAATTAAGGTTAAAATAGAGTACGACCCAACTGTAATCGAGAAATATATGCTTCACTTGACTAAATGAGTTTTATGCTAATCGACAGTGCCAATAGCAGAAGCTCTAGCAAGAGTTATAGATTGCAACATGAAACATAAAACACTTTTCAGTATCTGCAAGGCAGCTAGAAATGCCCTGCACCAGAGAACAGTACTGCAATACCTCAATTCTTTTAGTGTTAACTATAGGGAGTTTTTCCACTTTCGTCCCACAACTATGGGACCATTTCCACATTTGGTCCCGACTATTAATTTTTCCACATTTTGTCCCATAAGTTTTAAATCATTGCCACATTTGGTCCTTCCGACCTAATTTTCAATCACCGGTGACCAAATTTCAGGCAAGGTGACTTATCTTGAAGGGTGAAATTGTCATTTCCGGTCCCCTTCCCAAGAAGTTTAAGAAAAAGTAATGGATAATAACAATTTTGTCCTTTAAGATAAGTCACCGGGTGACTGTAAATTAGGTCGGAGGGATCAAATGTGGCAAAGATTTAATAGTTGGAGACAAAATGTAGAAATGGTCCCATAGAAACTGAGATCTACAAGCAAAAATTCATCATAGTTGAACTTGAAAGGTTCCAAAATAAACATGGTAGTATTTAGAGCATTTTTCCATGGCCTTAATTAGACAAACAACATCTAGCAGGTATACTCTGACTAATATTCAATTCATTCAGTACTGCATACAAGTGATAATGCTAGATTCATATCTTCAAATATTGCTCCACAGATTACAAATTCACAGTGAGATGAATACTAACCGGTCAAACAGAGAAGAAATCAATGACAACATAATATATGACTCAAAAATAGGTGGATGCATATGGGTCAAGCAGGGTTTTAACTGTAGAATAGTAAATTAGCTAAATGGTACATAATAAACGAATAGACAACGAAATCACAGCGAAGGTAGGCGGTGAAAGTAATTGTTTGTTACCGGAGCCTGGGCCTTGAAAGCAAAGATCGTGATGTCTTGGGGAGAAGTGCAGAGGCGTCGTTCGGGAAAGGATACTGGAAGAGAGTATCGGAGTAGGGATTTTATAGGGGAGATATATACATTATACACTCAAAAGTCGGGTTCAGGCGGGGCGGGTATCCGGCGGGCACCCCGCCCGGGTTCCCCGAAGAGCATTCCCATGCACTGACATATGATCATGCTCGTACCCATAGGTTGCAGATTTTAGTGAAATGAAACGGCAATAGCCTTGTTCTGGCTTTTTTAATTTCAAATTCAATTATATGCATTTTCTCTAATATTTAAAAAGAGTTAATTACCAAAATATCCATTAACTATAGTGAAATTACCAATTTGATTCTTAATTGTTTTTTTTGATTAATTAAGTTCTCAATTTTAAAAATCTTAACTAATTTGGTCCTTCGTTAGTTTTGTTATTAGACTTCAGTTAACTTGAGATCAAATCGGTAATTTTTCTATAATTAAGAGACTATTTCAATAATTAACTTTAGGTGTGGACAATTCGGTTCAATTTTTCAGAACTAAACCGTACCGAACATTAAACTAATTAACCGTACCAAACGATTCGCTTAAAAACTTATTGGAAATACCGGTTGATTTTATTTCAAATATAATAATAATAATAATAATAATAATAATAATAATAATAAATGAAATATGATTCGGTTGAACGGTATTTTCTTTCGGTCTTTAACCGAATCGTTCGGTACGGTTAATTACTTCAATGTTCGGTGTGGAAAAATCGAACCGAATTGTCACCCTTAAAGTTAATTACTGAAATGGTCCCTTGACTATAGCAAAATTACTAATTTGGTTTCAAGTTAACGGAAGTTTAACGGTAAAACTAACGGAGGGCCAAATTGGTTAAAAACTTAAGTTGAGGGACTTAATTAGTCAAAAAAGCAGTCGAAGACCAAATTGATAATTTTGCTATAGTCAAGGGACCATTTTGGTAATTAACTCATTTAAAAATTAATACGGAGTACTAAATTTGTTAACGGTCCTATTTGGTAAAATAGTTGATCTATAAATTAACTTTGGGGGTTTATTTGATCACTATTAACTGTTTGACTTAGGTAAACGTACAATTAATATGAATGTTTGATTAATTAGTTTTTTGTAAACTTAATTGTTTCAAAATATTAAAATTTTAAAAACTGTTCAAACTAACTTTTTCGATCAATTTTTTGAGAAAGTTATTTTGTATATAATCAGTTAACAACTAATTTACTAAACACTTTTCTACAATCAATGCTATTAACTAGTCAAACTTATTAATCCAATTAGCCAACACATATCAGCTAACAACTATTTACCAAACACCCCAATATCATAAAACCCAAACACAACTGTATTTGTAACTCCATAATAAATAAATTTAGAAAAATACCAAACTCAATATAATGATTAAGTCAAAAGAATTTGTGGAGGTATAAAATGACAAAATTAAAGATATACAATTGATTGGAAGAGCTACATACTAAAGAAAATTTTAGGTACATTCTTGACAAGATGCGAGTATAATATTGAGAATTATTGAGAATAGTTAGTGAAGAAAAGAAAGGATAACAATGGAGATTGCTGAGCTAAGCGGAGACCTAGAATGCATGGCGAAGCATGAAATAGTTGGTGATGAATCCCCCGTCAGAAAGTCCGGTAGCCATGGACCGTCGTACTGATTTCCCTCCGGCATCAAACCGGGATCAGATTCAGGATCCTTGGTTGTTTCGTTAGCCGGCGGCGGTCCGTTTGATATTCCCGTTTCCACTGGAGGTGCATTCAGCGTTGCATTGGCCACCGGAGGTCCGTTTAATGCTCCGGCATCCACCGGCGGCCGGTTTGATGTTCCGGCGCTCACAGGCGGCGGAGGGAGAGGGGGAGGTTTAGTTATTGAAGGGCAGAAGGTAAGCACATAATTAGCTCCGGTGCAGGTAAAGGTACTGGTGGCGTCATCGTAGGCGTAGGTGTAAGACGTCGGGCACGCCGTCTTGAACATTCTAGAATACACCGACGGCTTGCATGTCGCCGGCGAGGAGTACGCGCCGCTGCAACAATATTCCGGCTTCGCGAACGCCCCGCACGCGCTCTTGCACGCCAGCCCGTCCTTGGCCCGCAATTCGTTCGGGCAAATGCTGTTCAAGTCCGCAGCGCAACCCGTTGACCCGCACGCGCCCATTCCCCCAACCGCCTCCACTTTTATCGGCAAGTTATATCCATCAACCAGACTAACATCGTAGAAGTCTTTGCCGCCGCCGGACCAATCGTGAACTCAGCCAAGGTCGCCGTGAGGAATAGCGCTCGGCGCCATTGCACTCTACCGCCGGACCACAGTCCGCGGTTAGCGCAATTTCCTCCACCGCCACTACCATCAAATCTACAACCGGTCCTGCCCCAAATTCCGGCCCGACCACTTCGCGGAGCTTTGGAAAGCCCTTGAAACCACCCGAACCAAGCTCGAATCCCAGTACTATCAAATTTGCATGCCCGCATTTCCCAGTATTCCGGGCCATACTGTGAACTCGCATTGTTAACCAACGTAAATGTAGCCGCTAATACACCTACAAAAATCCAAAGAACCTCAAAATCTGAACAATTTATCTATCATCTCCGTTTTTCATTAACAATTCTGTTTACCTTTGCAGATTCCCAGGACCATGAAGAAGATGAAAAGAATCGAACTAGGAGTCGCCGACATGTGGTAATTTTCTCGAATACTTGGCGTGCGTGTGCAATTTTAAAAAAGATATGTAATGGAGCTTTGTTAGAGGATTAACAATGGCGGACAAGAGGGACGGGGATGTAGTTGGTGAGAGAGTGAGAAAGCGAAGTATTTAGCATTACCAGTGGATTGGATGAACCAGAGTTCCCGCCAACATGATGACAATTTTTTTAACGTTATTTAATGACAAAATGGAATCAAACGTGGTCTTCTGGCGTTACTAAGGACCCGACAAAGTTTCACAATCCATGACAGGGGAAGCCATTCTATACTAGCTCTCCGACGACAGACCAAACATAATGTATTAGACAATCGTATATTCACGGACATGTTTATTTGTAAATTAACAAGGTCAAATAGTTAGAAAAGTTTTCTAACTTTTTATACTAGAGACTAGAGATGATAAAAAAGAAAAAATGCAAGATTTTCAGCAACATTTCTGTTGGGAAAAAATATTTTTTAGGACTATAACTAAAGTCAATACAGGTGGAGTTTGGGCGGCCCCGAATTAGCAAAGTGTGGAAATGATTTTGTGTGTTTAGAGTCAACAATCAAGATTGACTGGGAAACTACTCGTATGACTCGTGATTTACCTTCATCTAGTGACTCTTGAGCAACTGTTCTAGGAATTTATAATTAGTAAAGTGTTAAATTGAAAACTGAATTCATCAACCAAAAAAAATATGATTTTAATAAGATGACCAGGTTTATTGAGCTCCCCTAGCTCACCCTTACTTTTTAGGTACATTAGTGTCTATATATCCTAATGCATATGTTTTCTAAACCAAAATTAAAGATGTGTTTACTCCCACAAGAGATCTTTTATAAAATAAGGTGTTGGTAAAGTGAGTATTTACATTTCATATGTCATGAGTCTATGCACTTTGATGTAACAATGGCAACATAAAATATGTATGCAATGGGTTGATCATGAGAATTTTTTATTTTAATTTTTGTTAAAAAGGAAATCGATGATTTTAGTAAAAATTTAATTTTGCGTATCTATTAAATTTTTATTATATTGTTTCTTAATATATAAATATATTATATATATATATATATATTATATATATATATATATATATATATATATATTCCAATTTCCTTGTCCAACATAATGTATAAAAAAAAATTTAAAAATGAAAATTGAACAGAAGTCTGCGATTGGAGTTTGTCCCCTTTACAGATGCATCCAAGCTGAAGGCAAAGAGAGGTTCAATTGGTCGCTATTCCAACAGGCATCTAACCCGACACGGCGTGGAATTTCAATAGGCAGAACTCTAACGGGTGAAAACATTATGATCATTCATTGCATTGAAGGGAGAGAATTAAAGCCTCAGCGCCTCATTCATGACTCTTCATGTTATTGCGGTTAGTCTCAACTCCCCCAATTATGACTCTTCATGTTGTTATCGTTAGGACCTAGTATAAATAGAAACTCCCTCAGCTAGCAAGGGACGCCATATTCTGTACTGAAAAGATTGAACACTTAGCAATACAATTATCTCAGTTCACTTATGCAACTATTGTTATTCATATAATATATTCGGTAACATATTTACAGTCAGGAATCCAATCCCATTTCCATTCCTATTCATCTGCGCTGCTCTAAGAAAGTTATTATTTTGTTCATTTTCTTCTGATGTCTCTGAGAATAAAAGCAGTGGTTGATAAGGACGTGAAGGAAGTGCGGGATGTGGATATACAGGACAGGGAGATGCAAAGCTACATCGAGGAACGCAAACGCGAGGTCGCCGAGCGAGAGGCCGCCTGGAAAGCCCAACTTTCTCGCCGTGAGGCAAGCCAAGCTCCCTATATATTTTCTCATTATTTTTGCTCTTTAATTCAGTGTTGTTATTGTTAATTGTTAATTTAAGCTCTTAAGTTAGCACCTTCATAGTTAGTAATGGTGTGGAACCAACTGGAGAGTTAATTTTAATTTTGTTTAGTTACAGGATTAATGTTCTAGGGTTTATTGCTATCATCTGAAAGTGTGCAACCAGAAAAAGAGTTTCCCAGCTGGGATCATAGAAAATGGTCTGAAAAAGATCCCTACCCATACAATAGAAACAATAGCTTAATAAGAAGTGTTACTTGGTAAAATCCCTTAAAAGCAATTCAAATGTTTGTATTGTCTATCTCTCCGTTTCATAGAAACAGGAAGCAAAGAAATGAGAAATGTAATATAGGAAAATACGAAATGCATGGGAAAAGTATCAAATATGT